>VZTF01000081.1:98165-181196 GCA_013397755.1 Cnemophilus loriae
CGCGGAGACTGCGAGGTGAGAGAGCCGCGGCCCCGGCCACGCACCCCACACCCTGACCCGGCTCCCCCGGCGCGGGTGCCGCTTCCTGCGCCCTGTAGAGTTCTTTGTAGCCTCTCTGTAGTTGTATGTAGCCCTCCTTTTCCTCTGCTCGTGTCCTTTTCCATCCATCCTTGCCTGTGTCTCTGTGTCCCCATCTCTTCGTGCACAGCCACCTTCGGATCCTCGTCCCGGTTATGCCCCCCAGCATACGCAGATGCATGCACACCTCGCTCCTTCCTTTCCCCACCTCTCTGCCTCCCAGGTTCTACTCCTGGCTGCTTTCAGTGTAAGACACTACCGCATGGGGGAGGTTGAGGTTGGACATTAGGAGGAATTTCTTCACGGGAAGTCTGATATTGGAATGGGCTGCCCGGGGAGGTGGTGGAGTCACCGTCTCTGGAGGTGTTTAAGGAAAGACTGGATGTGGTACTCGGTGCCATGGTCCGGTTGACATGGTGATTTTGGGTCATAGGTTTGTAGTCTCTCTGTCCATAGGTTGGACATGATGATCTCAGAGGTCTTTTCCAACCTCAGCTTTCTGCCCCAGCACCAGGTCTTTGGAGAGCTGGAGCAGAATGCTTGTCCTTGTCTCTTTCTCATCACCTCCCATTCTATAGAAGAGGTGGTTAGGATGCCATAGGATACTTAGAGTGGGTTTGCTGGGAGGGTGTTTGAATCACCTTTTCTTTTCTGCAGTGTTGTGCAGTGCCTTTGTGCTGCCCTTGTCAAGTCAAGAGCTGCTTGTTGTCGCACAGCTGGTGACCAGGGACAGAGTCTGAAGTAAAACTGGGCACACATCAAGTGGGTATTTGGGGTGTCATTCAAAGCTTACTGCATTAACTCCCTACTGAGCTGGCCTTGTACAGGGTTGATTTGACACAGCAGAGAGAATGCTGGATGGGGATTCCTTTGGATTTAAGGTTGTGGGAGCACATTGAAAAACTCTCTTTTCAGGGAAGCTCAAAATGTCAGCTTCAAACTGTGAGGATTTTAAACAGAGGATTGGTTTAAGTGTCGGGCAAAATATAGTTATAAAGCTGCAGGAAAAGCAAACCATATTTAGAAAATAAAGATTATTCTTCTGAAATGTGGATTTTCTGAAGTAGTAGATAGTACTGTTACTGGCTGCCATAGCATCAGTGGAACTATCAAAACAAACTTGACTTTAAGCAAGGATTTGTACCTTCTCTGATTTTCATATGCATTCAAAGATCATTTGCTGTAGTGGTTTCTCTGGCTTCGGCTGTACTGCACCAAAATAAATCTCTCTTGAACATTCCAATGTCTTATTGGCATGCAAGTCAGACTTGCAGAAATTATGGAATAGAGCATGTTTTCTTTTTAGCAGATTTTATTGGGACTGTGTTCAATGACCCAAGTCACTTCATAACAAGAAACCAGAATGACCAGGAAAAAAATACCAGTAATGATTGTGTTGTGCATGAATTGGCACTGCTCTGTTTGGAGTCTCCAGTGACGTGCTTGCTTTAGTGTGTTGCTGAGATATGTAATTGCCGAGGAAGAGAGCTGCTTCACATGGAGAAAGTAAAGTCCTTTTATAAAAACTTTTATCTAAGTTCAGATGCCCCCTTCGTCTTAGTTGTTGCCAAGAAGGAACCTCCTGTTTTTAGCTGTGGTGAAAAACAGCAGTGTTTGTACATGAGGCAGGCGTGACAGTGACTTAGTGGTGACCTGGCATGTGTCGCTCCTGTTTGATCTCTGTCGTGATTTGTGCAGTAATACTCAAAACAGTTTCTGCCGATTCCTGAGCTGCATCTATAGGCAAGTGTAGCTAAAGTTCCTGTAGTCGACAGATCCTTTTCTGGCTTTTTGATGAGAATGTTGCCACAAATTTCTGGGCACAGTAAATGTCTGGGTGAGGTTTTGGTGCTGTGGAGGTACTGCAGGGCACTGTTCTTGCTTGTGGAATAGGTGGCACCTTCTCTGAAGAATGTGATCCCTGTGCTGCACAGATAAAGGACTGATTTCAAGCCTGGCATTATTATAGGGCACTTGAAGGATAACTGAGGGTTTAGTATTGGAAAGAATACTCCACAGTTCTTTTGACATTCCATGGATATCCACGAAGATCTTTGAAGACTGGAAAATGGTGCACTCAGTTTTATTTCAAGATGACTACAGGAAAGTTGGCATAGATTTATTTAATGAAATTCCATCTCACTAGACAGAATTCAGCAAGAGGGATTAATCCTTTGGATATCACAAGTGATAGTGTTACCACAGCAAAAAAGGTGCCATTCAGTGTCTAAGGACGTTCGATGACAGCTTGCTGTCAGTTATGAAAGAAAAATGCAGGGAGGATTTAAAGTATTGGGATTTTGGTAATTTCAGCTGTTGGGGAAAATGTAACAGGAGTTACTAAGTGAATAGAAAGTCAGCTACTTCAGACTATCAGTATTTTAGGTTCTTCTTTTTGTGAATTTTTTCCAGATTCTAATATGAGTGTCTGTAAAGTGACTTTAGTTTCTCTAGTTTTACAAATCTCTTCAGCAAATATCCCAGATGCTGAGAGGAGAAGAGGGGCTGACTATTCTACTCTGTTAAGGAGGGAGTTACCAGAAGTTTTGATGGATGAAAACAAGGTCCATTTCCAGAGCCAGGCTGGAAAGGTAATCCTGCCCTGTACTTGGTCACCCAGTGCTGTCATGTCCTTGCGTGTGTCATCACTGGTGTGTGTTGGGCATTTCTTGAAAGACTTTCTTAGTTATTGTTAAGTAAAGGTACCAAATACCCTTCCCAGTCATTCATTAATTGTTACTTTCATGAAGACTGCTACATACAGAATGAATATGAGCAATTGTTAGTTGCAGATTTATTTGATAAAAGTACACAGATTGTGTCAAAAAGTTGATGAATAGCAAATCTGTATAAGGAAATAAAACATGTTTTGGTGCTTGCAGAAGATGTCAAATCCAGCACTGCTTACCTCTGCTATGCTTGATGCATCTAAATCAATATTCTAATAAGGCAAAAAGAGGAATAATACATGTATATTGCAAAAATGTAACAGCTAATGAAAGGTCCAAGCTAGCTGACGGGCAAATTCAGAGTTCGTTTAGTACCAAGATCATTGTATGATCCCTGGTGCTGTTTGGTTGGGTTTTTTCTTTGCTGTAACTTTCTGTTCTTTGTTGTAACTTTCTGTTCTTTGCTGAAACTTTCTGTTCTTTGCTGACTTGACTCCTAACAATAGTCTAATATGACAGAGTTTGAGTTTGGAAGCTTTCTGCTTCTGCTCACCACATTTCTTATTGATGAGTAATGTGCTGACAGCCGGGACTTGGCTTTCTCACCAGCTTAGCTCACTGGCTTTTCCAGCCTTTTCTTCCTCTCTTCCATAATGTTTTCCTGCCTTTATTATGAGGGTTGCTAGTGCAACGCAGTGCTGTGCTAGAGGCTGAATTTGTTGAGTTCTTTATTATTAGTGACTATGTAAGTGTTCTTGGATTTGTGTTTTTGTCTTCAAGAATGACCTAATGGGGAGGGTTTGGCATTCGGTGTAGTGAAGTTGCAGTCTTTATCTGCACATTTTGAAACTTGGCCTTAAAGAATAGCTTTGAAAAATCTCTCTTATTAGGGGGTCTGACACTAGGGAAGGTTGTAAGTTACTAATTAAGCCATGTGAGCAGAGATTAATGCTAAAACTGTTAGTACTTGCTGTGCCTATGCAAGAGAAGTTTCCACGTTTATGTCACAGCTTAAAAATGTGGTAGCTGAAAGGCTTCAAGAAACATCTAACACAATATTTTTTTCTCATTTATGCAGGTAGAGGGAAGAGTTTCCTTATTCCCATCTCTGTTAGCAAACAAAGGTCTGCAGCAGGCAGCTTAGCCCTTTGTCTTAGTCTTACAGCAGTGGTTGCAGATTGGCTGAACTCATGCTTCATTGTCAGCTTTATAATGTGTTTTGGCTATCCCTTGTTACTGTTCCATTTCAAATTACTGTGGTATATTTGATGGATCCAAGAGTTTTCCTAGGGAGTTTGAGGTTACTACATTTCCATCTACTGAGAATGTAAAGGATGTTTTGAAGGGTTGGCTGTTTAAAACACCTGAAAAGGATGAAAGCTTAGTGCACTTCTGTAGGAGTGAATTTTTGGTTTTAAATGCCTTTTCTCTCATCAGAAACTAAGGTCAAATTGCCTTGCTTTAGGTTTAAATGGAGAGAAGTTCCATGAAGGGAACAGTCTGAGCATCAGCAGCTGTTCCCAGCTTTTTTTCTGTTCTGTACTAGGCATAGGAAATAAGTATGGTGGTTGCTAACTGCATTTTGCTTCAAGGTGGTTGTTTCTTTTAGAGACTCCATTTGAAAGACCCTTTTGCTTTTCTGTTACCCATTTGGAGGGAATCACTGAAGTTCAATAGCTTCTCTTCTGTCTTTTTGGGAATGTCAAGCATAATATGAAGTGGGTAACAGGCAGAAACAGTTCAGCTGACACAGTTGCTCAGTTTGACAGCTAGACTGGACAGCAGTTGCTCTTTTAGGCTGCTACTGATGTGTAATTGATAACTCTTTGTTGTGAAGGGAAAGAAACCATGTAGAAATGCTCACCAACATCCCTGCTGTGTCTCTTACCTGTCTGGGAGGGGAAGGTCATGATTTGGGTGTTTTAAAAATATGTTTGACTCAAGTATCCTTTCATGTAGACAGTTAAGACTGCTCCTAAAGGCTCGGTAATGAATGTGCATTTTCATTCATTGAGCAATGATGTTCATGTTTAAAAGAAAAAATACCGAAGCACTGCCCTTCCATTTCTTGAAGGAGGGCTGTCTGTGCATGTCTCTGTATCCTTGTATCTGTTTTTATACCATGTGGTTCTAAGTGACAGCACTTCTGCAAATCTTCCACAGATTCTGTTAGAGTTCTGCTGAGCTGTTCCTAAATTATTATGGCTTCTCATGCACAGCTGATACTGCCTCAGGCCCCGTTCAGTCTACGAACGAAGCTCCTCTTGCTTAAACTTAGATCAGTTTAAAATCCGTAGAAGAACCTGCAGCAGACATGACACAGGTTAAGTTTTCAACACCAATTATTATGTGACTTGTGTATCTGTACCAGACATCTGTGCCCATCATTATATGTATTTTTTTTCCTTTTAAGGTCTGTGGGGGACAAGACTCATGGAAGAGAGCAACACCAGCAGAGAGCGGTACCTGAAAAGTGTTTTACGGGAGCTGATCACATACATGGTTTTCCTCGTGGTCCTGTGTGTCTGTAAGTACTGTTCAGCACCAGTGCATCCAGTTCTGTGCTATCTGCTTGCTGTGATTCCAGAAGGAAGGTTGCTTGATGTGGGAGAAGAATTAACGGGCAGGTGTCTAGGCAAATACTTGGAATCAAATATTTTTCTTTTTTCTGCACGTGGATTGTTGCTTGAGACTGAAAATACTACAACTTTCTGCGCCTCAGCAAGTTTTGAATCTTTAGGCAGGATGATAATATACTTGTTCTTTGTTTTTAGAGAGCATTTTTTTATTGTAGTACTACATTGCAGTGTAATACTTCTGCTACACTTTTTGAAATCAGTGAGCAGAACTGGTAAATACAAAGAGGAGGAGTTAGTTGTCTAGGACAAATAATTGAGCTGAATCACCACGTTTGAAGTTCATCAGCAAGGCTATGTACAGTTCACAGCTGGAGACTTCTGTGGCTTGTGTCATTTGTTGTCTTGATACCATATGAAGTATCATAACACTAAAGAACACAGAACAGAGTAACATTCAATTTACAATGCAGAAAGAACTTATTGTGGAGTTACAAAATATCTGTTTTATTTGTTTGCCAGGGAGAAAATGAACAAAATGTGTATACATTGAGTTAGTGTATCTGTAGAAAGCCAGTATGTTTCAAGTCTCCAGTTTTTAGTGTGGGCAGTTCTGCTCTAAAGGGCTGAAATATTGATGACACTTTAGTTGCCATTTATAATCACGTGTAATACAACAAGATGGTGTTTTAAATTTTTGTGAGAGGGAATCTCGGAGTGGAAAAGCAAAGGCAAAACTACACTGGTAGACTGTCTCTGATAGCAAGTCTGCTCTGCTTGAACATAGCAGAAAGACTACCATTTTTATACCATTGACACAACTGTTTTGATGTTGTACTGCAGGCTTGTTTATGTATTAAATATCATATTTTTTTCCTTTCTGAGTCATTTAAGAACGTTTACAGCAGGTTTATGAACAAAGCAGTGCAAGGCTGCTTGTGGCTGGCACACTGTACCATCAGGAGAAGTGTAGCAGTGAGGGGCCTGCATTAAAGTGAAATTTGTTTCAACAGGAGAAGTTTGACTCTTAACAGGCTATTAACTACTTGTTTTGCTAACAGAATAAAGGAAAAGTGAAGTATGTTAAATACCTAGAGATATTGCTAACTCATTAGTATTTTTTAAGTATCCTTTTTATTTTTCACATAAGCAATAACTGTAGGTCAGTCTGGTCTGTGGCTTGGCATGCCCTAGGAGAGAGCTTCCCAGTGCAGGCTAAATGCTGTGGGCATTTCTTGTTTTCTTGTGGTTTGGAGATTGCACATTTAGAGAGAATCCAGGTATTGCACAGTCATGTGATACATTCCATGTGCACGGCAGAAGTCTATTAAAAATAGTTCTTGTTCTCCAGTTGTTAAGGGAAACAAAAAATTTATAAATTTTATAAAATTGTCAAAGCTGACAGTGTTTGTTCAGTGTAGACCTAATCTTTCAGACTCCTCTGAGTTTTAGCCATGGGGTGGTTTAAGTATTTATAGGTGGTAACAATATCTGTGCCAGAGACTATTTCCTCAAACCATCTTAGTTTGGTACATCATTTTATAATTTATGCTTTGTGGCTCTCAGCCAAATGTTTGGCCCAGTGTGAGGAAAAGGAGTAACAGAGTAATTTCTTTTCTGTGGGGAGTTTCTCTTAAAGGCACTGCGCAACTGGGCTGGAGGTTCATTGCCTAACCCATGTCATTCCCAGTGCCCTGCAGTATTCTGGTTATCTGCTCAAGCATATTATCTGCTCAAGCAAAGCATGGTTCTCCTGAGGTCTTAGTGCCATCTATGCAGTTCTCCATGCGTGCCTTGGATAGCACAAGCCACCTAAGAAGGCACTACTTGCCTCTTTTCAAGCTGCTGGATTGTGCCTTTGTTTTCCTTGAGGTCAGCTTTGGTGGAAGCATTAATAATAGAATGAGGTGTGGGAAGGCGAAGAGAGTATTTTAAATTGATTGATCAGTCTATCTTCACTGCTTTTTGTATTTTAATCACAGTTGACAGATAAATGCTGCTTGGTGTGGATTTTGTTTTGAAGCTTAATAGTTTCACTACGAAATCTGTACAAATACAACCTGATTTATTCAAAACAAATAAAGTACTTTCATTTTCTTCTTTTTTTTTTTATTTCTCTTTCCCTCATTCCTTTATCTCTCACTCCTTGCCAAATCTTCTGCAGTGACTTACGGGACAGTGAGTTCCAGTATGTACTATTATACAAGGGTTATGTCGCAGCTCTTCCTGGAAACACCTGTGTCAAAAACAGAGAGAACTGATTTCAAAACTTTGTCCACAATGGATGACTTCTGGAAGGTAACCTAAACCCAAGTTTTTGTATCTCTGTTGCTGTGGTTCACTGGTTCTGTCATGAACTGTAAATTTAACCTGCAGGATCTTATTTCCTAACGTGGTTGGGCTTGTGCATGAAGATCCACATGCACAATGCCAAAGCTATGGAACAAAGTAGGCCTTTCATATGTGAAAATTTAGAACTCAAATAATGTTGATGGGGCAGGGTAGGGCAAGTCTGTGGAGTGTTCTTGGAGGACAGGTAACAGTAAAGGCTTATGTCAGAAAAGTTATTAACTGCAATTCTAACACTTCCATGGAATGAAGATCTACAAAAACAGTGCTGGCAACATGCAAACTAAAATTCTGTCATCCTCTGCAGTTCACAGAAGGCCCTTTGCTGGATGGTCTTTACTGGGAGATGTGGTACAACAACAAAACCATGGCAGAAAACAAAAGCTTCATTTATTATGAGAACCTGCTCCTAGGGGTGCCTCGCATTCGGCAGCTGAAAGTCAGAAATGGCTCGTGCTCCATACCTGAAGATTTAAAGGATGAAATCAAAGACTGCTATGACGTCTATTCTGTAGCTAATGAAGATACTGCTCCTTTTGGACTCCGGAATGGAACTGCGTACGTAGCATTCCTGTAGACACATACTCCTTTTTAATACACTTGTGACCCATCTTCTCATCTTAATTTTATGGTGTTAGTCAAAGGAACTTTGTAACTTCCTTCTCTGAGGGGATACATCAAAACTGTGCAGCAAGCACCTCTTAAATGAAACCTTAAAGTGACTAATACGTGGTTTTTGGTCAGGTTTTTATTGGTGTCTGTTTTGTTAATTGTAAGTTGAAGGTGGAAAGACCAACATGCTCTTGTTTCGCTTACTTCTGAGCTAGCTGGACATACACCAATGAGAAGGATTTGAATGGGAGCAGCCACTGGGGCTTGATTGCCACGTACAGTGGGGCTGGTTATTACCAAGACCTCTCGAGGACCAGAGAAGTGACAGCTTTGCAGATTGCGAGCCTAAAAAAGAACCTGTGGCTGGACAGAGGGACCAGAGCAGCTTTCATTGATTTCTCTGTGTACAATGCAAACATCAACCTATTCTGCGTGGTCAGGTATGAACAGAACCATGACAGTGTTCAGTTGCACAGTGTGGGTTGTAGGCTTGGGGTTTTCTTGTGATTGCTTTGTTTTGGGGACATGGGTGAGTGTATGTTTCGTGTAAAGGGGACAGACAACTGAAGTGCCATGCCTCCATGTCGAAGAAGTGAGACTCCTCATGGAGTCTGTCCTGGCTTTCCTGGTGCCACAATGCCTTGGGTGCAGTTTTCAGGAGACCTCTCTAGAGAACTGGCTTATTCAAGTAAATACATGGGTATTAGACAGCATGAAAACGGCACAGATGAAAACAACTCTTTTCTGTCTCTGTTTCCTCACTGTTCCTGAAAGGCTTTGGGTTTTAGTCAAAATAGAGTGTGGTCGCGTTTACAACTTTTGTGTGATGTCTTCTCTGAATCATATGTGGGTTTGTTTCTATTATTTATAGAATCTATAATTATACAAATAAACTCAAGTGTCTTTTAGTAGTGCTTTTGATCAATTCTGGTTAAATTAAATTCTTTTTTTCTTTGCCTTTTTTTTAAATGCAGGTTGCTAGTGGAGTTTCCAGCCACTGGAGGCCTGGTTACATCTTGGCAGTTTCAGCCAGTGAGGCTGATTCATTACATCTCCACTTTTGATTTTTTCCTGGCAGCCTGTGAAATGTCCTTCTGTCTTTTTGTTCTGTATTATATGGTGGAAGAGATCCTAGAAATTCGCATTCATAGACTGCGCTACTTCAGAAGTCTTTGGAATTGCCTTGATATCCTTATCATTGTGGTAAGTGACCTTTGTAATAAGGCTAAAATTGCTTTCTAAGTGCACTTTGTGGGAGGCATTAATTACTCGGTGTTCCTAATGTGGTTTTAATGGATAGGACCATGATTAGGAAGGATACTTACAAACTATTAGGCTGTTGAGTATGAATAACACAATTTTAGTCTGTGTTGCAGTGTTGGTACGTTTTGCAGAGTTGGTTGTTCTGTCTTCAGTGGTTTCAACCTAGTGCAAAGTTAGAGTATTTGTCCATCGTGCTTTTTCACAGTTTGTTTATACACAACAATAGACTTAGCTATTATTGGAGGTGACAAACTTGCCCTCTTTTCCACATGTCTGGTACAGACTATTGCACTGGCTCTCAAGTAAGAAAATTGTCTGCTTTAAAGAAGTGATTTGCATTTCGAGGAATGGGACTGGGATTTGAATATGTTTGCAAAGAACCACAAAGAGATTTGTCGTGGTATTAAATACTCACCATCTAATACCAAGTTTGAAGAAGTGCCTCAGAATTGTAGAGTGCTAGCAGCTGTCTAGGTTAAGTGGACACTGTCGCACATCAGTAATCTTAGTGTACCAGAAATATGAGCTTTGGATTTAAAACTGCATAATATAATTCTCTCTGGACTTATATCAAGCTGTGCTTACCAAAAGTATACAAAGCCAGAAATGCTGAAACAGTTCCAGTCCCACACTCATTTTGTATCTTCAGGCTTGCATGAATCAAAGGTTTCAGGTCTTGAAGTTAGTATTATTAATCCAGGGAAATCATATTTGCATCACAGTGCTTTGTAAATGGAGGGCTGTTCAGGAGGATGTTTACATGAAGTGCGTGCTGTTTTTTACACTTGATGGTTGGGCAGGGATAAGATGCTTTGCTGTTACAGTCAGTGAAGAGAATTAAAGTGTGGGGGTAAAATTCAGTTCACACAAAGGGTCAAAATTCTATATTTATGCCTTGCCTGAGGGGCATTGTTTAAACGTAGGATTATGTACTTATGACTCTATATATGGTGAAGTGTTCACTTACAGTAATGAACAGCACATTCGCAGTAGTCAAAGCAAGAAGCCTCTATGGTAAAACTGCAGCTTCTCTGCTGTTGCTTGTTCTGAGCGATGCTGGTCAGTCTGTGCTCTGGAGAAACCGTAGTGCCTTTTTGGCGATTGCTGTCTTTCTGCTCTATGTTCTTTTTCACCCTTGTCTTTTTGAGTTGTCATATTCCCTTCCTTATATTTTCTTCTCTGTGACAGCATCACTTTTCTAAGCCTGCTAGGTGTCACTCTCATCTTGTTCTTCACCTGTGGCAAGGAAATGACTTCTAAATCTTTTTACTCCCAGACTATTTGTCTGCAGTCCAGGACTATAATGGTTTTCTTGTAAAATGCATGAAGTTCCTCAGATCTTAACTTTATCTGACATACATGGCTCAAACAAGTTGTCCTAAAACCCTAATCACCTTTTGTAAATTTGTGTGTCTCTTTTGTCCTCAGCTGTCTGTGGTAGCTATAGGAATTAGCATCTATAGAACATCAACTGTTGATATGCTCCTGAAGAAGCTGCTGGAAGATCAGAACTCATTCCCCAATTTTGAACCTTTGGCGTATTGGCAAATGCAGTTCAACAATATTGCTGCAGTCACTGTGTTTTTTGTCTGGATTAAGGTAATTCCAAGACACACATCCTTATTCTAACATTAGAATGTGGGCAGTATCCTGAATTTCATAGGACAAATTATTTGAGGTTTACTCGTGTTTCTCTCAAAGTCAGTCATATGAGAAAGTCAGAACACAGGGATAACTTCTAGCAGATGAAAAGCAAAGTTGTAATTTGCCACTGGTTTAGTCAGCTCTTGGTTAGGTCTAGAAGATGTAGTCAGTGCTTGTGTTTTGTCAGCAGACATGTTAAGAAATGTTTTTATTATTCCTCAATTGATAAGTAATTCTTACTGGATACTGCTTTGTCTCCAGTCATGTTCAGTAAGACATCTCATGTAAAAGAGTGGAGAGCAATTATGTTAAGAAATTGTCTTCCTTGTCTTTACAGCTATTTTCTTCTCTTTTTTTCTTTTAACAGCTTTTCAAATTTGTTAACTTCAACAGAACAATGAGCCAGTTATCCACCACAATGTCTCGCTGCGTCAAAGATGTCATTGGGTTTGCCATTATGTTTTTTATTATTTTCTTAGCATATGCTCAGTTGGCCTATCTTGTCTTTGGCACTCAACTTGATGACTTCAGCACTTTCCAGGACTGCATGTAAGTACAGGTATAAAAAATGCAAAGAAGATTTTGGTGCACTGGTAAATTGGTTGCTTTTTCAGAGGCAAATCCTGTGACATGCATCTAAACAGATAAGCTGCAGGCACACCACTGTTGATATAACCTGGCAGTAAATGCATTTTTATAACATTTTTATCTCACTGTTATTGCTGTGAGATTAAATAGTCAGAGCAGTGAGCTAAAAATGACAAAGTTGGGTTGATGTGATATGATTTTTACAGTAGTCGGTTACGTTCCTAGACAAAGCAACGACTCCGTGTTCAGTGGTTAAATGCTTACTGAAATGTTGGATGCATAGTAAGGCTGTGTTCCTGATGGTGTTCATTGTTGCTTGACTCAAACAGAGTCCATCTTAGCCAACCACAAAATTTATATCTGGAATCCAGGAGAGAGAGAGGACTTAATATAAGGTTGCTAATCAGTTTTTCCTTGGTTGATTTGGTACAACATAACCTGATTATAACTGAGGCAATTAACAGGTTGTTCAGTCACTGATTTCCCCTGCCCCTTTACACTGGGGCAGTGTTGCAAAGAGTTTCTTGCAGAGAAGTGAAGAAACTGGAAATTTGCTGGTGGTGCTGTAAAGTACAGAGCTTTTTCCAGCTTAGAGGGAGAGGGTTGGGGTTGTATGTGTGTGAGAGAGATGGGAGTGGGTCTCAAAGCTTCACAGTAGTAATTAGTGTATTAGTATTAGTAATTAGTTTGCTCTGCTTCCTGTTGTGACCAAAAGGGAGAAGTAACCACCATGGTTTTGTTCTGTGTGTGGCACCTGACTGTGAGTTTGGTTATGCCTATAGATGTACTTGATGAATTGGTTATTGCAGTCCCTGATAAAATGTTACAGCAGTGCAGACCTCTCTGCAGCCCATCAGTCACACTGCTAGAATAAAATAGTTTGAGAATCCTTGCACAGCTCCAGTAATGTTTTCTTCAGCTCCTGGATGTGTTTTGTTTTTTAAGATTTACTCAGTTCCGCATCATTTTGGGAGACTTCAACTTCACAGAGGTTGAAGAAGCTAATCGAATTTTGGGACCCATTTATTTCACTACATTTGTGTTCTTTATGTTCTTCATTCTTTTGGTATGTACACTTTGTTTATGTGGGGTGGGTCAGTGGCTGTTTTTGCATCACTTGTCCTTTGATTCCTCCTGCTACTTTTGGGGCTTTTTCTGATAATGGTGAGTGTATGGCCCATGAAGGGGCCTGCCTGCTACAAGGCTGGTCACTACACTCTTTCCTTTTTTTCCTTGTTTAACATTGATTTGCACTGTATGTTTGTTGTCATTCTCATGTAGTGCTCCACATCGTGTTTTTTAAAATTTGTTTATTGTTATTATTATCATCATCATTAAGAAAAAGAATTTTATTTCTAAAATCTGAATAATGCCTGGTTGGCATAATGCCTGGTTGGCATAAACAGCAAGGCTGTCTCTTTTGGTGAAAAGTAGCTGTGCTGTTGCATGCAGTCTCTTGGTTCATAAAGTGCTCTAATGTGTGGCTGGCTGTGTTTACAACAGCCTTGTTCTTGTATGCCACACACAGCTTTGCCTGCTGCGAGAGCCTGGTTCTTCAGCAATCCTGTATCATCATAATTTTTAACATTATTTAGTGACCCTTATTCTTATGGCAGCTTTTAATTACTATTTGAGATGAGGAGGAATGGCATTCAGATTTTATTTGTGGGAAAAGACTTCATCTTGGATGTTCACTAGTAAGGAAGCAGAGAATTTTAAGTGTTCAGTGAGATGGACCAGGAGTCAATGGGAAAATAACATATGGGTCACTCTGGCCAAAGGTGCAAATGAAGCAGGTTTCCCGTTTGCTTTGTAGCACCTCACACATTCCAGAGGAACAGAGTCTAGTGTCCAGCAGGGGAAAGAATCTTTTTTTTTTTCTAAGGGGCAACAGAAAAGCACTGGAAGGTGAAGTCAGAGCAGATTATCCAAAATACTCACTATAATTTGTGTGTTTATTAATATCTGTTCAGATTCTCATTTAGTCTGAATGAAATGTTGATGTAAGTCTGAGACCTGGAAATTAAGTTAGGGAAGATGGGCAGAAAGCACCAACTCTTAAAGTTGGGCAAAATAGCAGCAAAAAATAGCACAACAGTTAGTTGTCAAGTTACCTCTTACTTCTCTGGTGTTGGGCATGAATGCACTGAAAGATTTTTCCAAAGCACATTTTTTAAGTCCATGAGGAAACAGAGGATAACACTGCCTTTCTTCGTTGAACTTGCCAGTAAATTTAGTAATTCTTTTTGAATGTGAATATCCAGTTTGCAATTCAGTCATGTTTGCTCCGTGTCCAGCAGGACCCTTTCCAAAATGACAGCATGGTTTGATTAAGTTGAATGCTTGGCACAGGGTTAGTGAGACCAATATTTTCTCCTTTCTCTGGACAAGAAAGAGCTCTTTTCAGAGTTGATGCCATAAATGCCAAGTGCCTGATTTTAAGCTTTTTGACTTTATCTTTAGTCTGAAATGCAAGCAGAGTGGTAACTAGATAAGAACCTTTTGTTCGTGCTGGTTATTACAAGATAATAGTTAACTTGACTCCTCAGGCATTTTTGTTGGCAGCTGTATTGCCTGGGTTAATTCACAGGTGTTACCTGTATAAGTTTGGCCTTGCAGGGTTTACTGCCACTGCTGTGTGTAGCTATGAACCCTCTCTGGAAAGTAATTCTCCATGTTAATAACCATGTTAATTCTCTATGTTAATAACCAGTAATGTTGATTAAAAGTTGTTGTACTGCAGCACATCATATTTCAGTATCAAGCTCTGGACGTTAGTTTCTTTTTAAACAGACCACCATTTTCTTCTGGTCTTTTAAAACAAAGTTCACGTATAGGTCTGCACAAGGTCATAGGAGCAGTAGGGCTCAGTCTTGTTGAAATTTCAAATTTCAACATTTTTGTTTTCTCTTATGAACAGAACATGTTTTTGGCCATTATCAATGATACGTACTCTGAAGTCAAATTGGATATGGCACAACAGAAGGCAGAAATGGAACTGTCTGATCTTATCAGGAAGGTAAATGTAGTGTTTTGTTTGTTTGACATCTTACTCCTCACATCTGAACTTATTTCATAAAACACTATATATAAGCTGTACAAAGTAAAGCTGGCAGCAGCTGATGAGAGTACACATCTCAGTTAAAATAAATTATTCTGAGCTGAGTGTAAATTAAATGAGTGAAAACTTCCCATCACAATGTATGTCAGTCATATGAGACTTTGCCTTGAATGATCACACTGAACACACTGAATGAGAGTGTACAGTAGCTGATCTTTGTAATCAAAAAAGTTATTAGAAAGCTCATTTCATGAGAAACAACAAAATTTCACTTTCTTTTTTAGGGCTACAATAAAGCCATGATCAAACTTAAATTGAAGAAAACTACTGTTGATGACATTTCAGAAAGTCTGAGACAAGGTGGAGGAAAACTCAATTTTGATGAACTCCGGCAGGATCTAAAAGGGTAAGGGAGTTGTTACTTCTTACCTTGAGTAGTATCCCCAGGGATGTGTGATGTTAAGTTTTTTATGTGATTTTCCTCTAGCAAAAGTACACTAATGTGGATAAAGACACACAGCATAGTACTTTTCTCTGCACTATGGCTGGTGTTGGCATCCCACACCAGAGAGAGGATTTGGAGCTCTGGGGCCCAGCCTGCTTGAATTTCTGTGTTTTGGGGAGAAAAACACAGAAATCTCTGAGGAAGCAGAGACCTAAGGCCTTTGAGGAAATGGTAATGTTTCTGTCAGACCACTGCAGGAGTTCTTGGGCAGTCAGGAGTCCAAGGCGAGGGTACAAATCAAGGAGATATAGAAGGGAGTTGCGAAGGAGAAAGGTTCAGTGTAGGGAAGATTGGTGCTTTAACTAAAGAAAGGTGAGGACTGAGAGGTTTTTATCAGTGTTGTGAATTTATAGGCAATGCTGGGATGTCTGTGTCTTGGGGATGAAAGTCTGTCTGAAGTGAGGTCTTTTCTAATACACAGAGTTCTTTCAGCATCTGAAAAATGGAAAGTAAAGGAACTGCTTTTACTGCCTTTTCAGGAAGGGGCGCACAGATGCAGAGATTGAAGCAATATTTACCAAATATGACCAGGATGGGGACCAGGAATTGACAGAGCATGAACATCAGCAGATGAGAGATGACCTGGAAAAGGAGAGGGTGAGCTCAGCACTAGGAGAGGTGTTCCACCAGCGCTGTCTGCCAGTCTGCTCCCTGTGCTGGTTTCCTGCCTCAGAAAAATCCTCTTGTCTCCCTTCACTTTTGCTGTCATTCCTGGCTCTCTGAGGAGAACTGTAAAAAGGCACAGGGGAGCTGATAGAGGGCAGGAGGACTTTGACCTTGACACCACCATGCCCCATGCACAGGTGAAAGTTTTTACATCTTCTCTTTCTCCCTCTGGCTTGTATTTTCACAAAGGAGGATCTGGACCTGGATAGGAGCTCTCTGCCACGTCCTCTGAGCAGCCGCAGCTTCCCCCGGAGCTTGGATGACTCTGAGGAGGATGAGGATGAAGACAGCGGACACAGCTCCAGGAGGAGGGGCAGCAGCTCTAGTGGGGTTTCCTATGAAGAGTTCCAAGTGTAAGTTTATTATTCGGAGGGGGACAAATCTGCATGTTGGGTTTTGGTTGTTCTTTTTTTTTTTTCATTATAGGTTTTCTTCCTTGGGTTATGTAGTATTCTCTCCTTGATATTAATCAAATTATTAATAAAAGAAAGTGTTATGATTTTGTGGTGCATAAGTCACTCCTTTTAGTAGCTTTCAAGTAATATCTGAACTGGAAGTGCCTTAGAGAGCCTCATGGGAGTTGGTTAGAAAATAGAAAGTCAGAACAAACAAAAAAAAGCCAGCAACAAAACCCCTGTCCTTAAAACCTTGTCTTTGAGAAGTCAGTAAAAAGGGTCATGTTACAGTAATGCCAGAAAAGACTTTCCTGTTTTTTTAAGTGTAAAACCTTGAGTTTGTTTTAGGTTCAGCGAGAACTTCAGCTGTTGTTTTTAGATTAAATTACTCGTGAGTGTGTATTTTGTCTGAAATGATAGATCTCCATATTAATTAATTACAGCAACACTAGCTGAATAAAGAATTGTGTAACTGGAACCAACAAATTTTCGTGATGACGCCCTAAGAGCAGTGAAAGCAGAGTGCCAAGATGTACTTTTTTTTTCCCCATGTGCTTTGCCCATTTTACTTTCTTGCTGTGATGTACCTTGTCCCTCCTGGACAGTAGGACTGGTTTGTGGGAAGTCGGAGGCGTGCTTGGATGACAGCGGTGTCTCATCCTTGTCTGCTCTGTGTGTTGACCTGCTGGAACGGTGCTGACTGGGCAATGTCCGAGTCACTGAAGCTCCCACTTGTTGCCCTCAGACTCATGAGGCGGGTGGATCGCATGGAGCATTCCATCGGCAGTATCGTCTCCAAGATCGATGCCGTTATCGTCAAGCTGGAAGCCATGGAGAGGGCCAAGCTAAAAAGGAGAGATGTGTTGGGCAGGCTGCTAGATGGAGTGACAGAGGTAAGAAACCCGCTCTCTGTGGCCTGGTCACAACCTGCATGTTTTCCTTGCTGTTGGCACTTCTTCCTGCTGCCTGGCTTGGCAGGATTGAAGGAGTGGTGGTAAAGAGGAGGTGGATGCTTTGGCAGTGGGCAAGTGATTTCAGTTAGGTGTTAGGAAAACATGAAATTTGAAATAGGATATTTTGGGAACATGATCCAAGTTTCAGATATTACAACGTGTCTTACAGCAGGCCTGTGTCACCATTTAAACCTGTGATTTGGACAGCAGTGGTATTCAGTAGCTGCTGAAGCAGCTCCTCCATCCCTTGGTGTCTTTTGGGACTAATACAATATTTTTTGTGGTCTAGTCTGTTAAGAGTCTGGGGGATCCAGCCCAGCAGGCCCAGCATACTCTTATTCTCCTTTGTTGCTTCAGGGACTGTGTGTGGCAGGTGGGAGACACTTCTGTCGCCAGGGTTACCTGACTTCTACTGCTTCCCCTTTCACCCTCTCTTTCCTGAGGGCTCTTTGGAAGTGGCCAGTGGGAGAAATGTATTATTTCTGTGGATGCTATAATCTGTCAGGTGGAATACAAGTTGTGCTTTCCTAGGTGGCAACCTGGGCATTTCATCACTGGAAATGAAACAATTTGCTGTGAGAGCTGTTTCCCCATGAGCCTATGGAAATACTCGAATGGCATAAGAACTTCCCATGGTTGTATATGGTTTTGCCTAGACTGCAGTTTGGAAGCTGTACTTCTAGCTTGTGTCTTTTAATGTGTTTAGGATGAAAGACTGGGCCGAGACAGCGAAATCCACAGGGAACAAATGGAGCGGCTGGTGCGAGAGGAGCTGGAGCGCTGGGAGTCGGACGACACGGCCTCCCAAATGAGCCATCGGCTGGGAACACCCCTGGGACTGAATGGCCAACCTCGCTCCAGGAACTCCCGGCCGTCTTCTTCCCAGTCAGATGGCGTTGATGCGGGAGCAGGAAACGGGGGGAGCAACATCCATGTGTAGGCTGAGCTTTGTAGGCCATTCCAAATGTTTCAGGTCAGTATTCAGCCAGCAAATTCCCCAGCGCTGTTCCCCTGCGTGAGGGGATCGTTCTGATCAGACCACTGAGGACAACTTTCACTGGTGGGAAGAAGTAAATATTCACTCCATAAATCATTTTCAGGCCTGTGTGAGTCATGTGCAGCACCAGCAGTGAGAGTGTCACCCTTGGAAACAAAACCACAGAAAACCGAATGGAAATCAGGTGGAACAAAATCTACCGGGACAGAAATCTGATTCCATAAAAGTTCTTTGGGAACACTTGCACGAGGGCAGCAAGCTTCAGACAAAATAATGTCCAGTGGCTGGCACACTAAAATAAAAGGCTATCAATTTTCTGCTTCTTTTTGGAAAATACAATTTTTAAAGTCTTTTAAAAGCAAATTTTAATATAAGATGGCATCAGCATTCATTATAACAGCTGACAGATAAAACAGCACTTTTTTTAAAAATTTGAGTTTCTACTTGTCTTTCTGAGTTACTCTTGGTATACTGATATTTTACTTAACTTAAAATATTCTTTTTTTCCTGTTTTGAGAGGTACTATGTTTCTTTAAGCAGAAGAAAGTGCACTTAGTTTGTACAACTGTAAATTACATAATTCTGTGGTGGAAACTGAGTGCATTATAATTAGCATTTCGGAAGAAATATTTGAGAACTGCCTCTTCACACTCAGCTAAGATAGTAATTTTCAGCTATGTTGCAAAGTGCCCATTTTTTAATGCTATTTTTTCATGATTTAAGTGTTCCTGGGATAAACATTCCAGAGGTTCTTAGATAAATACAGCTACTTTGCACAAAACACATTATTTAAAAGCACACCAAATTGAAAAGCACTAAGTTTTCCTTGGGTGTGACAGGGAAAGGGGCAGAGAAGTTTCTGACAGTTGGGAAAATCTGATCTTGTGCCATGTGAAGTTCTAATCCCATCTCAACTATGTGGTCTGTATTTACATTTAACTGAACTGCTTGTAAGATTATTAGGCACTTTTCTACATCGACTTTTCTGCTGAGATGCAGCACAGGATTCCTTTGGGAAGGTGTTTGTAGTATCATCACTGATTTTTAGTATTTAATTCCCTCTGCTTTCTGTTGTAGAAACTTTATTTTTGAAAGGAGATGCAGCACTGAAATTCTGTTGGTTTCCTATAGAGAGCACTGAGGCAGTGTTTGGAGCTTCGCCTAGGAATATGTTTCCATACGTGGAATGCTGGTTTAGGAGGGAGGCTGTCAATTGTGCTTTTTTCCTGAAGATGGCAGTTGTCTTATGTTTAAAGACTCAGAGTTGGTGAAAAGGATAATGGAAAGCTACATAATCAATCACATCTCAGCTATCAGTAGGGTGCATAGAGGAAAAAATACCAGCTTAACAAAGTATAAGTAGCATGTGTTATGTTGGTGCCTTCTGCTTCAACAAGCAGTTATTAGCTCTTCATTCTTGTGGGAGTGCTGCTTAGGTAAGGCTTCCATGTTCCATATATTCTTGCAATGGCATTGCCTGGATGAGCAGTGGCTCAGAATGCCTTTCCTCTAACCAGAGAACTTGCTAAAACTAAATAGACTTCATGGCTTTCCGTTTTTAAGCTTATGAGAAACCATATGCACAGAAACCTAATTAACGTAAGGTTGGAGGAGGAGGAAATGCAGTGTTGGAATTTCATAGTGGCTGTGTCTTGGGAACAGAATTATGTAGGAGAACAGGTTGTGATTCTTGTGTGGGTTCTTCTGTGGGTTATTTGGTCCTGTATTGGGAAGAAATTCATACCCTTTCACAAGAGTCCTCATGAAGTTGCCAAAACAGTGCACAGCTCAGTGGGTAGGGCATTTGTGTGGGACGAGGGCATTCAGATTAAGCTCTCTCTTGCCTTGATTGAAGGGTTTTACACGGCTCAGAAACCTTTCCAAGGAAGGCTTTTCAGTGTTGAACTGCATTTCTGACTGTAAACCAACAAACAGACCAAAAAGAAACACCAGCTGTACACATGGCTGGTGTGCAAGGAAAATAGAAAATACGATACCAAAGCAATTTAAATATACAGAGCCTTGTCTTTATATTCATATCCAAAATGTGTCTTTCAAAATGTAAATTCAGTCACTCAGTTCATCTTTCGTTTGTACAATATGTTTATTATGAAAATGTTTGCATTAATAGCTGTATTTGTTGGGCTGTATTTCTGTAACGTGTCGTTACTTGATAACAAACTTCATCTTGAAGTGCAATAAGTTACCATGGGGTACCCGTGTGCATTGACGGTGGTGACCTTACTGCTTACCTGTAGTAAGTGCATTGCCACTTGACAAATGTTACAAACATTTTATTGATGCATTTTTCAGTTTTAGATTATAGTATCATTTGTCACTTATCACAAAGGTACGGTTTTTACGTAGTAATGTACAGTGTTTGGCCTTATTAGGAAGCTGTTAATTATGCAAGTCTTCTACAATGATCAAGAATGTGTTGATCTGTAAAACTGAGCACTTTACTTCCTAATAAACATTTTATATAATCTACAAAGCAAACATTGTGCCCTACACTTGGCTTCTTTATGACGGAACATGAAGAATCCTACATTTTTTATCTCATACCTTATTCTCAGATTATTCTCCCTAATAAAGGGAGTAGAGGGTGTAAATGAACACAGAGTACTGGGCTGATCCTAGTGCTTCATTGCCCAAACAGTCCTTTTTTCCCAACACTTGACTTCAGATTTGTGTTTCTGCAAATGCACAGGTCTGCTTTCTGCTATTTCAGGTAGCAGCTCCCACTGCTAATAGTGTCTCTTCATTACTTGCTTGTAATTTAACTCTTTTTTTTCTCTCTAGTCCCCTTTATTTTTTCCCTTGTTTCAGGAGGGAATACTACAGCATCCGGAGGGTTTGAATAGTGCTTGGAAAGCCCAGGCTCACCTGTAAGATCCATAGTTCTCTCTGGACAGCTGTATTAATGCAACTCTATTAATGAAAACTGAATGATTAATGTAAATCCATCTCAATCCTTAATGAAAAACATACACACTGAGTTTATTAAGTATATTAAGCCTTTAGCCAGTGCACTATAAAAGTCACAGTGTGTGGGAAGTGGGAACTTTTTTAAAAAATTTGTTTAATACTGTGTGTATGCTGTAGCGTTGCTGACTTCAGAAGGTTTCTTCAGGGAGTGCAGTTTGAGATCGTGTTTGGAATAAGAGCTTTTTGGAGTAATTCTTCCATATCCACAGGCATCGCTTGGATGCCTCGTATATTCAAATATCCTTCTCCAGTAAATCTAAACAAAAAGAAAAACTTGGTCAGAAAACTGAGGAAAAGGGGTAAAAAGGTTCTGATAATAGGTCTGCAAGTAATTGTCACTCGTATAACAAGGACTTCCAGGTTTTAAGCACTGATCAGGCAAAATAGGTACAGAAAGGTGGAGTGGCAGCTTCTCAGTTCAGGTGACAGACAGACATTCAAAAGAGTTGTCTTTTATTTGTGTCACCTCACACTGATGCCTTAACACACATTCAGCTGCTTCCAGCTTGGTTCGAAGGACTGCTACAAACATGCTGCTTAAGCAGCAGTAATGCTAAAACAGCAGTGGCATCACAGGTTTTCCTTGGACCAGGGATTCTGGCAGCTCTTCTGCTTTGTTTCTGCTCCAAGGAATACTCAGGGAGACTGAAACTGCATCCCAGGAGGCAAAGAGCAGCAAACTTGTGCCTTCTGTAACAGGCCTGAATTTGGATGTAGGTTGAGAGCAGATTTCCTGCACCCAGGTGTTCAGGTGTTTTGGAGCAGGCCTACCAGCAGTGGGGTGCGAGGAAGAGAGCAAGAAGGGTTTTGAGATTTGGGGAGTGTACTGGGTTTGTGTGGCTCTCAGAAAGTCATTAGTAATAAATGCAGTAAGATTGCCAAAGGACTGATCATGACAGTTTGCACAGTCACAGTTTTGCTGGTGACATTTTGACAGAAGTTTAGACAAAAGTAATTTCATTCATTTGCAAAGTCGTGTAAAGAGTTAAAGATTAGCAGAGACTCACAGGGGACAAAATGCTCATGAAGGAACTCTTCATAAAAAACAAATCAACAATATTCAACTCTGTAAGAGTTAGAATCTAACTCCTGTTCAGTTTTTAAAACTTCTACTTTTGAAAAAAATAATTTCCAGTGAGAAGAGTTAGGCTTTGTTTTCTGGGAAGTCATATTTGAGGTATTTTCGAAATAAAAACACTGCCAGAAATGCCTGTGTGTGCTGCACAGGCTGCTGCTTTTCACTGTTGCATGGAGAGTGGTGTGATGTAAACTCTGAGAAACACTCAAAGGAAAAGAATGCTCCTTTCAGGCTAAACCTGAAATTACCAGTTCATTCCAAAGTCTGAGGTGAACACACTTCTCTACTGCCATCAGCTTTTCCTGGAGCCGAGGTGAATGCTGTCAGACTGAGTTCCCCAGCTTCAGATGTCTGTGTGCAGAAAGATGCAGCCACGAGAAACCTTGTGCTGAAGAAAGGCAGAGCTGGCAAGCACTGGAAAGAAATTTCCATTTCTCTCAGTATTCCTGTGATGCCATAGCTGTGTAATAAAGGCCAGCTGTGTTTCCTGACTTAGTCATTTGAAACAGTTAAGTGAAGAAACAGGTTTGACAAGGGCTTTAATTGTCTTAACTGGTTGTTATTTCATGCCCCGCAAGAAGAGGAGGGAAATGTGGACTGGGAGAGGAAAAGCATTTACTTTCAGGAGACTTTTCCCTTTTTTTATGGCACAGGAAGATGAAGATAAGCTCTATCTGACAGGAGAACTCATTTTTAAAAAGGAGGGAAATATTTAGGTTGAAAGAAGTTGTTCATGTCTGTAAGAACCATAATCACAGATTATTTAGCAAAGAGCAGTATGTCACATGGAAGACCCAGGGGAGCAACTCCAGGAGTCTTTATTGGCATTGCTGTTATTTACATTATCAGATTATACTCTCTCCTCCTCCAGTTATGTACATTTTGTGTAAAAAGACACAGCTAAACACAAAGTGAGTGCTTGCACTTCCCTGAATGTTCAAGAGGCAGCAAGTTGATGCTTGTAAAAATGGCACTTACCAGTTAATGTTAGAAAACTATTCACTTTTAAAAAAAATTTTCCAAATTATGATGTTCTCTTTTAGAAGATCATTTGTATACAGTGTGCAGAAAACCTGGCACTGTAGTAAGGAATACTGAAATTTTTCATCCAGGAAATAAAAGTTTGAATACTTGTAGTGTTTGTCAGCATCCCAGAGAAAATTTGCAAACTGCAAATATGTAACTACACATCCATAACAGGGATCGTTTGAGGAGGTTTGACTCACCTTAGACTGATGCTGATGTGTGTCCAGAAACAATCTCCATCACGTTACCTGCAGTGCCTGTCTGCAGCTGTACAGAGCAGGGCATTGCATCCTAAGCACTTGACTCTGTGCCCACTGGGTCAGTGGAAAAGTAATCAGAGGGCAGGTGGCTATTTCATAATAGTGGAGAGTGAGGGAGTAATTGTGGTGTTGTGTTCTTGAAGAAGCAGGGTGACTAAGATATTGGCAAGGCAGCTTTCTTGAGAATGAACCAGCCATGACTCAAAACCTTATGGAGGCAAAGATTATTTCTCTTGAAATGTGATGGAAATACATGAAACTGGAGAATCAGAGTTTACTTATTTTAGCAGGCTGGGTTAGGCTGCCATTGAGGCTATCCATCTGTTTCCACATGTAAAGAAACTGTTGTTTTGAGCTCTTAATCTATAACTATTTAGTCTCTGAAGACAAGACACAGACGTACATAATTTAAAATTTTTTTGTGATATGGCTATCTTAATTGTTTTCTTTCTTCCTTCTCTAGTGGATATATTCATTATCATTATTGTTTCCCACCTTCAAGTGTCCACCTGACATGAATTCTTTGTGGCTTTTATGTTTGGCTTTTTTTTAATCCTTCCTCTGCGCTGGAACAACATAGAACTGCAAATCTTTTTGTTGGTTTATTCTCTGCCTTAGAGGCATGGTGCTCCACAAGCACATTTCTCAATGCCTCCTGGAAAACCCAAATTAAACAAATGTCTTTCCTCACAGCTGGTGAGTATATGGCCTACAAGGCTCTTATTGTATCTACCAGCACACAAGTCAAGAGAGATGACATTTCTTGTGCAGCCCAAAGCATCCAGCCAGTGGCAGTGGCTTCATCAGCAAAACATGTAAGTCAAGGGCGAGAACTAGAGGGTCAGCAAGCACCCAGGCACTTGTTAAATCTTTGCTTGAACAAATACAATTTATAAACCCTTGGTACACTGTGAAAAACAAGTCGCAATCCCCGAGTCAGTGTCATGGGCCTTTTAGATGTGTCATTTGAAAAGTCAGCAGCCTATAGCATGCAGTTGTCCAAGCAGATGTAAATACGTTACAGAATCAATTAAATAATTCACAAACATCAGTTTTGAAAATAAGGCAGCAATTCTGAAGAGGAAATTTGTTTTCCATACTGTCTAGCCTTCTGCCTCCTCATTAAAAGCCGCTCATATTGCTCTGCCACCAGGCTTACTAACCTGCTTCGAATTCCACTGAAATACTTCTTTATTAGAGAAGAATTGCTCCAACAATTGATATTATTGATTATTAAATATTTTTAGCTACAAAGAAGAAGCTAAAAGAGTAAAAATTGAATACCAGTGATTTCAGCTTTGCCAGTGCCCTTCGGCGTATTAAAAGTTCTAATGTAATAGAGGTTTACTCCTTAGGCTGCTCTTAGCATTAGGTTGCCTTTTACTCTTTTCTTCTTAATTAATAAATATAGAGCTTTTTCAGGCTCCTCTGAATTATGGCATTCCAAACCCGTGTAAGTTTTAAATGTTCTTCCTAGGACATGAGCACTTCAGCTGGCTGATGTGTTAGCTGTATCTAGCCAGTTTGCTGTCTGTTCTTGCCTTCATGAACATTCACTGCAAGGAAAAAGCAATTAGTCTCAGTTACCTGCACAGAAGATATCAACACCTTAGTTTCTTTACTGAAAGCGATAAAATTTAGAAGTGGTATCTTGTAGGATTATTGTTATCATAAAGCTTCATTCAAACTAATTGATTTAAATGAGTTTAATAACTCTTTAGAAAGTAACAACCCTCAGCTTGTGATTTATTTTAATTATTTTAAAGTAGTTCAGACAGAGGATGTAAAGAAAAGTCTTCAACCAGACTGAATAAAACCTAACTGAAAGTAAGTCTTTTAAAGTTTCCAAGAGTCTAGATTAAATCACTTGCTGTCAAAGCGCAAGCAAACTAGAGAGGAATTTTCATACATGAAAACACATTTTCAGTTGAGCTAATGACATAATCAGAATCATTAAATTCTGTACATCACACTTTTTAAGTGCTAAATGCAAATGGCAAAAATTTCAGGAAAACAATGGTATCAGGCAGTTCCGTCATTTTTAAGCCCGAGCAATGCATGAGCCTTAACACCATAAACTACTTGATCCATGGTACCCTCTCGCTAAGATCCTGCCGAAAGGAGCAAATGTCAGGGATAATTCAGCTCCTAAGCCAGCTGCAGTGGAAAGCAGGGATCATTTCAAGACCAATTTGGAGCAGATTAATGAAAAAAAGGCTTAATGAGCCATGTACCCCTAAAAGAATGCTGGACAAATCCACCCCTAATGAGGGTGGGGAGATAAAAAAGATTGCGAAAAACCATTAACCTCGGGATATGAAGGAGGTTCTTGAGAGCCTAATTCTTGTCACAGGGTCAAGCTTTTACAAAGCAATTATTAAGGATCTCCATAGTATCAACATACAGGCACACACACGTACTCAAAGCCTTTTAACCTCAGGGATTCTGGACTCATTTCCCTCCCCCTAATAATCATTCCCCCCACTGCTTACACTGCTTGTAAAAGTACACGTTAGAGTTATTACAGAGATGATGTGTCTCAGCTTGTGCAAGCAATGTAGTTGTACTAATCCGTCCCAAACTAAAGGGGAGAACCAGATGTATCACAGAATAATAGAATTTTGGGGTTAGAAGAGAATTTAAGGATCACATAGTGCCAACCCCGCTGCCGTGGGCAGGGACACCTTTCACTAGAACATGTAAAGTACAGTGCTGGACAAAAAGAGAAAAATAAAATCTTAATTTAAAGCCTCTAGTGTGACAGAGAAGTCTGACATGACTATCACTGTAATTTCTGCACATGCAACTGAGGTATAGAATTTTTCAAGTTTACAGAGTTAAGTGTTGGACAGTGCTGGAGGAAACATTTGTTTTATGTAGATACATTCTTATAGATGACCAGCTGCTGAAATAAG
Organism: Cnemophilus loriae; assembly: GCA_013397755.1. Classification (NCBI taxonomy): domain Eukaryota; kingdom Metazoa; phylum Chordata; class Aves; order Passeriformes; family Corvidae; genus Cnemophilus; species Cnemophilus loriae. Next base: position 124,789 of record VZTF01000081.1, read on the forward strand.
TAGTAGAAAGCAAAAAAACTTCAGGAGTGTTGTGGTAAATATTATCTGTGCAATACAGTGTCAAAGCCTGTTCAAAATGTGAGTAGTTCAACTTAGTTCGATTATTTCCTTTCTCAGAAACCGCTGCTGTATACTGAAATTACATTATTTTCGGGTTGGAACACGGTCTGTGTGATCACATTCACAACTCTTTAAATGTCGAAATTATAAGGACCAGCTGCAATTTAGATAGGCTTTAGATGTCTACATTTTTAAATCTGGGGTGATTTTCTTTCTCTTTTTTCCAAAGGCAAAAATTCCACTTTCATTTCTTTGTAGTACCAGGACCTGGAGTACCTTTCCTGTCAATTTTTTCTTGGAAAAACCACATTGCTGTTATCTCCTCACTGTTTCCTTGTGTTAAAAAAGGATAGATGTGTAAGTAAACTAAAGGTACAGAACACTCTCTGCCAGGTTTTTGTGCTCTGAAGCTTTTATTTTCCCCAGCAGCAAGACATCTTACCAACAAAGCATTACAATAATTAGTGATTAGATCAACATGAATCTTAATATCAAATGTATGAAGATGTTAAATTTAGAACATATGTGAGCTGCCCAAAAGCTTAGATAATTTAATTGATGCATAAGCAGCATCCCAGCTCTGAATGTTCTGGAAAGATAAAAACTGAATTGTTGTCTATATAAATCTCATAGAGATTTTTACAGATAGCCTCTAAACTTGCCTTGAAACCAACCTAGCCTCAGAAATTTTTAATAAAATATTCTTATTCTATTGGAAATAGATTACCATCTTGCCAACAACATATTCTGGTTGCTTGTTCTCAAGCTGTGTTTTTGCCATACGGGAACCACCTTGTCATACTGGAAGGACTGTCACATGTGCTTCCAGTGCCACAGCAGCTGAGTCTTCAGTGGTAATACCCAGGAAAAGTCAGGATTGTTTTAGGCTCACATTTGTAACCTGCAAAAGACCAAAACTATACTGGGCATCAAAAATTACTAAAATAAGATTTCACAAAAGGGTACTGAAGGGCCTAAAGCTAATGCTATGAAAGGTCTTTAAAAGAGCAGTAACGCAGGTTTGTTTGTTCATAACAAACAAAAAAAGCCCCAGCACCGCCAGAAATAGCAAAGGGTGAAAGTCTTCTGGTTCAGGCTTGGATGTAAAGTTCATAAATAGTTTTGGCAGATTGATTCATCCCATTAGAAAGATAGAAAGTTAAAAAGATGACAGTTCAGTTATTGCCAAGTTCATATATGAATGGAGATGATTCACTCCCCATATATTTCAAAAAGTAACATTAAAATAGGCCCTTGATGCAGAAATTGAAATGTGAGTACAATGAATAACACACCTGTATTTGCTGCACTTCACTTCTTGAACTTGAATTTACATAGCAAAAAAAACTTCTGCCCTGCAAGTCATATCACTGAACATCAAAGAGCCTAAACTGAGCAAAGATATGCTGCAGAGATGGAATGTACCTGTGTCAAATTCTGGGCTTGAACAGGAGCAATGCAGAATTCTTGGAGCTGTTACATCTATTCACCCATGGAAAAATCACGTAGTCATATCCTGCTTGCTGACACGTCCACGGATGAGAAATACAGCTCATGTGGCACAAACCTTTTGCCTGAACCCTTAGGAATATTTGACACATCAGTGTCAAATAAAATCCTAAGGCAAGATTGTGTTAAGGCTGACTCTCATAATCCCACTGCAAAACAAAATTATTCTATTTGTATATTCATTTTGTTAACTTCAGTGTCTGCCAGTTTTGATATATTGGAAAGTGCAAATTTGTCAAGAACTAATAAAAAGCCTGAGCACTACAAAACTGTGATTTAGTTCGTATTTGGTTCTAATTGTTAGCTATATGTATAGAAATACATAAGGTCAGGCTTATAATTCAGCCATACCACTATAAAAGTAGAGAATCTGTCTGTTAGTACAGTTTTAAGGTGGCAGATTCCTGGTAGTCTAAGAAGAAGTACAGATTTTTATTTTCATCAACTTAAATAATTTATCAAAGTATAAATTAACAGTGAACTGTTTTGTTCATGCAAGAGTTGAGTAGAGGGATTTTAAAGCTTAACAGGGTCATAACCTATTTTCTGAAAACTGAGTGTATTCAAATAGCGTAATTCAGAAATATTAATGATCAAGCAAGTTTTTTTCCTCGGTTTTTTGAGGCTCTTTATAATATTGAGAATCTCGGGGATGTGTGTGATTCTATTCATGCATGTGTTCTTGAAGTCAAGTCACATGTGTCTTTTATCTAAAATTCAGGTCTATGTCAACACCTTCCTGTACAAAATCCCCCTTCTAGCTAAGCTGGAAATTGAAAATTTAATTTAGTGTGTGCTACTGTATCTGTGAATCTGTAATTTTATCTGCATTACACTATTTCATGTTTTCAGTTTCTTAGCTGGATGCTTATGCAAAGTTGAATAAAAAAGGGATATGAAACACCATGTTTTTAAAAATACCTGCTTGATATTTATTAAAATAACGACTATTTTTTGACGACATAAAATGCCACTCCTCAATTCTGTAGCAGATGTTATGGGAAGTAGCAGTGGTTTCTGCAGAAAACCTGTGTCTGACTGCAGAACACAGACTGAGAGTCTTGAGTTCACAGCTTCGCTCAGAGCAAGGACCTCACTGCAAGGATTGTATCTTTGTCAAGGTGATAGAACAGTTATATTTGGGATGCTGTTGCACAGCTGTTTCCTCTCATGCAGTTCACCTGTGAGTAATAATGTTTGATTAAAAAGTTACTCCACAGGCCCTGTGCCATTCGTTTCCAAACTCACAATGAAATACTCTGGAGCACAGCTACAGGTTACAAGTGTAGGAGGGCTCATTCCGGGGTACTCAGTGCAAGGCTCGCAAAGGGAGGCTGGAGAACAATGTAGGTTCTTTACTCTTCTCCTCCACCCTCACTTCTCTGCCTCGTGTTATTGTCCCAGATCTGCTCCATTGCTTCCAAACCAAGTATTTCTGACAGAAGAGGAGAGCACACATTCATTCTGCTTCTTTAAGTGTGTCACTGTGCCTCAGATAATTTTTGTAATAGGCAGAACTACAACCATCCTCGAGGAGTGGTGTAAGTGAAGGCTGAGAGGCCTTGAGAAGGTGGAGGGTCTGGAGGGGAAGCCGTGCAAGGAGTGGCTGAGGTCACTTGGTCTGTTCAGCCTGGAAAAGAGGAGCCTGAGAGGAGGCCTCAACTTCCTTATGAGTGGAAGAGGAGAGGCAGGCACTGATCTCTTCTCTGTGCTGACAGCGACAGAACTCGAGGGAATGGCCTGAAGCTGTGTCAGGGGAAGTTTAGGCTGGATATTAGGAAAAGGTTCTTCCCCCAGAGGGTGTTTGGGCACTGGAACAGGCTCCCAGGGGAAGTGGTCACAGCAGCAGCCCAACAGAGCTCAAGAAGTGTCTGGACAATGCTCTCAGGCACAGGGTGTGACTCTTGGAGATGGTCCAGTGCAAGGCCAGGAGTTGGACTCTGATCCTTGCGGGTCCCTTCCAGTTTAGGGTATTCTGTGATTCTAAATCTCTTACAGAAATAAGGTCTTGTAAGTTTGTTTTTTATGACCTACACAAACTGGGGCAAACACTGCAGGAGCAACAAGACCAACAGTAACAACTCAAGAAAGAGCTGTAAAGTTGTCCTCTATGCATTTCTATGCATTTGCTATGCATGACTCTGCAGATAAAGAAGGCGATGAGCTAGCATTGCTGCACATGGCCAGAGAAAAGCTGGCCTGCCAGGAAGGGATTGCTGCAGTCTATGGACCCTTATGAAGGTGCTACCATCCTGTTCAGTCATGCACCTGAAATTGGTCACCATAAAAATGACTGAGACCTACACATGATAGAAGCACTAATTGGACAGTGAAGATGACTTGCAGTTCTGCAGAGGAAATACAAATTTCAGGACAAGGATTATGGGAACTGGCACAGTAAGTAAGAACACCTTTATTTAAAAAAACTGTGCTTCTACCACTTGAGTGAGGCAAGAAAGGCTTGACGGCATCAGTAAGTACATTCTAGAGCAGTAATGATTCCCAAATAGAAAAGGGCACTGGGATGAAGAGGATTTTGTCCCTGTCTCACATATCCTGTGACCACATAAGCAGCTGAGACTGTGTTGGTGTCCTGATAAGCAGCACTTTGGACTGAATTACTTCCTGGTGAAGGTAGGTGCTAATTAAAGTATGGAACCACTATTTTTTTCAGGTTAAGCCACTAAATATTAGTTATAGCGTTGGACAAATTCATAGCTAGAACATGCAGAAAGACTGAATAGCATCTTGAAGAAATGAATAGCTGTACACTTTTTTGTGGCAAAGAGTGAGCCCTGTTAGACATTTTGGCAGAGTAAATTAACAGTAAGTATTTAATATACAAGGATGGTGTTCATGTTGCCGCCTTGGGTAATAATAAAAGTACAAAGAAAAGTCTCTTTAAAAATAATCAAGTCAGTTGCACAGTCAGCTCAGCAAACTCCTGAACAGTAGGAATTGCATCTTTCCCTCTGGTTTTAAGAGAACTTCTTCATGAAGTGCAGTTTCAGGTAGGCGATGGTAAGGAAGATTACTGACATGCAGGCCAGAGCCACGTGGTTCTGCCACAGGCCCCACGGGCTCGCATCGATGCCTTGAGTGTTCAGATACTCCTCTCCAGTACATACTCTGCAGATAAATACACACACATTGATAAGCTTAGTCACTTTATAAACTGGTCAGCAGGATCTAGGAAGATATCTAGAAGTTTTAGTGTGGTTGCATGTGTGTAGGAGACCAGGCAAAACACCAGTTTTTTGACAGCTATATGTCAGTGGTTAATTTTCGATGTGTAAATTTGTTTTTCTTGTAGCTCCAGTTTCATGTAGGAAGCTGAAATGGATTTTGAGAGGCTGTACAATTGTAGCGTGTGTGTGTGCATAGCTGTCACTAAAAATGGTTTGAAGAAAAGTGAGAAGCATAATGCCAGATATTTCTAGTGCTATAAATACTAAATATGACAACAAGCAGAATGTTCCATGCAGTCAGAATGCAAAAACCCAGTCAAAGGTTCCTTTTCCATGTAAAAACTCACAGATTCTCTGGTCATCAGTGAGTATCTCTGATACTCAGTCATGTTCTAGGACTCCTAAAGCTACTGATGGTGGGATTCATTTCAGTGTACCAAAATACTTACACCTGGCCCATCTGTTGATATCTACTCTCACTGCTTAAAGCTGTGTTGTTACTGCTGCCACAGAAGTTCAGACCAATCAACTCATTGATCTGTAAAGCCTTTCAAAATAAAAGAAACAATGACAACAGAAATTAGTATATCAAGGAGCGATACATTAACAAGATGAGATATATGCAATTAAAATTAATTCTAAAAATGGGATGGTATCACTATTATATTTGCCAAATCCCCATTTTTCAGCAGAGTAGCAGAGTTCTTTTTTTCTTTTAAGAGAGGAATGTATGCAGCCTGAACACACCTGGTGAAGTGCACACCACAACAGGCTTTACCACCTCCCCCAGACCAGACCATTTCTGCACAGGCATAATAAAGTGCAAATTTCTCTGCAAAACATCACCTTGGCATAAACTTTCACAAATCAGGAGAAAACCTTTAGCCTCAAGTTTTTGTTTGATTGATAGAAAAGACAAATAGAAGATTTTTACTTCTTTAGGGGGGAATAACACTGTTCTTTACTTTGAAACATTTCTGTCCAGCTGAATTCCAGTGGATATAATAGTTGTGTCTCTCAAATGAGGTGTTTCCAAATTACAGAAATGAGCTCTTCTAAATGGCAGTGGGTGCTGGTTGATGAGAAACCTTTCTTGTTTCAAGACACTGCACAACACTCCGAGGTTGTTGTACTTAATTAGCTTTCCTTTTGCTCATTAGGCCATCAAATTTGAAGATTTCTTTATCATGATTAAAGACATTTCTTTCTAGCAAACCATTTCCAGGTTTGTAGGCAGGAAATCAGAGCACTTACTGTCATTCCATATCGAGGGATGCTTAAGTATTTGAGCCAGGAGAGCCAGGACGCGACACTTGGGAGATTGACCAGCAACCCAGAGAAAAGCTAGAGGCAAGAATTACAAAAGAAGCCACAACAACAACAAAAACAGATTACAAATTACATGCTTTTATCATGTGTTCTTCTCTAGCTCTTGACTTTGCCTCTTCAGATAAAAAGGAATGGGAAAGCATTCCTGGAGGAAGAAACTCTTCCATTGGAAGAACAAGAGATAGGGAAGGATTTATATGTTACCAAGCTTTGGTCCATAACCTCAGGTCCTTCCCCCAAAACAAGTAACAGGGAATGCTTTCCCCTATGCATTAAACCCATGTGCTTCCTGCCCAGGGGTCCCACATGGGTTCACACGAACTCTTCTGCTTCTCCAAATGTGGGACTGCTGGAGGTGTACTCTGAGTTTTGCCTGCGTGCCCTGAGCCTGAAGCAACGTGGATTTTGGCTGTGGGTTCAGCTCTGCCTCATCTAAGGTGCCTGTCTCCTGACTGTGTCTGTCTGTGTGTTGTCCAGTTTAACACGCCCCGGGTGGGCTCTGCAGCTGAGGAGAACAGCTGGGGTAGTGGCCTCAGAAAGAAGGGGGCTGCAGGTCATGTTCTCAGCCAGACACATTTGCCTTTCACCAAGTTACAGGAGAGAGAATGAAATGTAGCCCTAAGTGGCTTTCCTACTTTCCAAGCAGTTTGGTGGCTGCCAGAGGCACTGAGAAGAGGGCAGAGGAACCACTCTCCCTCTCACACCCAACCCTCCAGCCCCCCACTTCTTGTTAATTCAAAGGACAAATCAGAATATTCCACCCCACAGCATCACGATACTTAAATCAGACAAATCAGGATATGCTTGACCCCAATAGTCTTTCTGCAGAATTCAGCTGAACTTTGTGCTAGTAGGATTTCTGGATTTCAGCACTTCTGGGATTTCATGATCCAGTCTAGAGAACTGAACAGTGCTACTCACAATCATAAAAACAAATGCGATAGTCATGAGTAGGTTTGCTATAGCGACCACGCTCTGTCCTGCTGCAATGGCAAGTGCCATGGAAGTGGCTGTGTAGGACACCATCATAAGGGAGAACATCATTGTAAAGAAGGCTTCTACTGTTGGTTTCAAACCTTAAAGATCAGAACAAGAAGGGTTTCAGAATGATCCTGCTGAAAGCTCTGCCATAATCTGAACACTATCCTGACTTTCCTAGTGTGTCCTGCCTACAAATTACACTTTGTCTGCCAGCATAGGCTGTGTCACTGAGACCCCAGACTGCCCTGGTGCTTGTGACAGCCCTTATGTGTCTGTCCTGACAGTGGAGGACAGGATGAGTAAGTAGTATGCCCAAAACTGCAGTAAGACTGAAGATAGTAGAATGTGTAGAAGTACTGTACTCCGCACATCCAAAGCACTTTAAGTTGTCCATCAGTGGAGAAACTTCTAGTGCACTTCCATGAGCAGCAGCTGTACAGCATTTCACTAGTTTCCAGCAGAGAGCTCTCCTAAAGAACCTAGCAGCCTTTGGGTGGCTATGGATTCAGTAGCAAGGTCTGCCTCACTCCAGTTTCACAGTCTGAGAGCCTCTTGCTGATGTGGCCTTGTTTCCTGTTCCTTAGGGAAAAAACTCAGACCAAAGCCAAAAAGCTGGTATTAATTCACACAGTATTAAGATCTTAAAACAAAACCTTTTCTTTCAGGTGTTCTTGCAAGAATCAGAAAAGTATCTCGTTAAAGTCATCAGAAGCCAAGAAGGCCATAGATGAAAAGGAATAAACCAAAACTACGTAGTAATGGTTATGGCTTCCTTCTAGGGACAGTGGAGATGAGACATGTCACAGATTCTCTGATGAATGCTTAAATCTTTGTGTCTTTTCCGTAGAAAACAACATGGTGTGCTAAAAGCAAGCACAGTAGCCACTGCCATGCCAGTGTAGGGCTTTAGCCTGTATAAATATCCATGTATACATACAAATCTATAAAATGATGATTTATTGAGGGGGTTGGTATGAGACTGGTTGGTAGGTTGGGGGTTGGTAGGAGACCATACTTGCCTAGCATGAAGTAAACTATGCAGGTGAAGATGATGCTGGGCAGAGTCCTTATGGGTATTAAATCAGCCATTAGCTTTGCTATGAAGTATGCAGAGGTTCTGTAGTATCCACTGATATATTCATGTCTGGAGCACAGAGATAGGTACAGCACATTACAAATTTAACCACTAAAAAACAGTTTGATTATTTTCACCTGGAGACAAATTAATTCTAGCTCAAGCTGGAAGAAAATCTTTCATACTTAGGCTGTAATGCAACTGTCCAGTAAGCCACACACTATAGAACTGGTGGCATTTTTGTATGCAAATGAACGTGGGCATTTGTGCACATAATTTTTAGTAAATTTATGTGACGCGTCATCAAGACAGAGAAGGTAAAGTTTAAATAATTTGCATATCTTATACAGCATAATATGCATAGCTTTAAAGAATCCAGTTAGATGATATTTATTGCCCTCACTAGCAAGTCACAAATTTATTAATCAATGCCAAAATTGAGTATTCAAGGGTTTTTTTCCTACTGTGTCAATAATGTTAAACTCTGAGCCATTTGTAATCATAGGTACCTTTTGGGTTTTGCAGACAACTCACTACCAGAGTACATTTGCAATGAGCGCTATCAGTGAAATAATTTGAAAATTCAGAACTAGCTGTACTTAAATGACAGCTACAGCATGTCAGACAAACTCACAGTCTAACAGCAGAGCCTGGTAACCTTTCCATATGTTTTACTTACATAAATATCTTCTTTTCCACAACGAAGAGTTCAATAGCTGAGATGCTGCTGAAACACTGGTTGGTGGTCAGAAAGAACATTGCACCCACTCTGCAAAACAGCAAAACAGTGAGCTGTTATTAAAAGTGGTATGTAAATGTAGTGTTTCCACTACAGAGTACATAAATCCACCTGTAGTGCCTGAAGTCAGGCAGCGTTTGACCTCCCATCCCAAAATCCATGGGAAAAGTCTTGGCTACGAGTCTGAGTCTGTAACAAGCCTGGCATAGATGTGGTTCAGTCATTGTTTGGTTTTGGCATGCAAGGGTAGCACATTCTCTGATGCAGTCAAAAGATAGAAAATCAACTGAGTTTTTTTTTTGAGGTTGTGGTTTGGTTTTTTCCTTAATGTAATTTCCTGACATGTTAAAGATTCTCAGATTGTGAGGCATTTGTCTGCTGCAAACTGTGAGGAACCAAATAAACAGTGTAAGACTTAGTTTCCACTTTTTCCACAAAAAATTAAGGCACTTCTTACTCAATTTAAAACTGGGCTGTTTTTAAACAAATGCTACAAAGTGTTTCAGGATTAAGAACCCTGAGGTTTCATAGTGGCAAACTCACGTGTCAAGTACATACAGCTGTCAAAATGATGCATAGAGCAGCATAATTTGAAAATCTCTTACTGCTGGTAAATTCAAGTGTGTGAATAGAAACACTTGCAAGATTACAACTTTAGTTACCTAGGTCTGTGTAGCCACAAGTCTGTACATTTTAACCCTCTCAGTTCTGCAGGGACCTTGCTAGAGGGACAAAAGCACATCCTCACTTCCAAGTCACACAGGCTTCTCCACTGATGTGGAGGGAAGCGTTTGCTTTAAAGAGGTATTAACTCCTTTAAAGGGAGCTTTATCAGACTTTTAAATGTCTATTACCTAGACTGACTGACCTGTTCTGTAGTCCAGCAGAGTTCTCCTCAAGTCCAAAGAAAAGGAGGCCTACAATCAGTCCCAGGAAAGCTGTAACACACACCTAAATGGGAAAAAGAGAAAAGAGGAGGGAAAGTATCATTCTCATTGCTTCAAAAGTTTTCTTGACTTGCCAGGATGAGGAGGATAGTTTATTTTCATGCTCCACAGTGGGTAATTACTGGGCTCTATCACACTTCTTACTCATGGGATTGTTTCTAACAAGATACTACAACAGGGCTACAGATGTGCTGGTGTTTGCAGTCCATAACACAATTTAAACAGCAGAGATAACAGCTGCCTCAAGGATGTCACTTAAAAGACTGAAGTATGTGCATCACACTTTTTAAATGCTAAGTGCAAATGGCAAAAAGCTCAGGAAAACTGATGGTATCAGGCAGTTCTGTCATTTTTAAGCCCGAGCAATGCATGAGTCTTAACACCATAAACTACTTGATCCATGGTACCCTCTCGCTAAGATCCTGCCGAAAGGAGCAAATGTCAGGGATAATTCAGCTCCTAAGCCAGCTGCAGTGGAAAGCAGGGATCATTTCAAGACCAATTTGGAGCAGATTAATGAAAAAAAGGCTTAATGAGCCATGTACCCCTAAAAGAATGCTGGACAAATCCACCCCTAATGAGGGTGGGGAGATAAAAAAGATTGTGAGAAACAAGTCAGGACCATTAACCTCGGGATATGAAGGAGGTTCTTGAGAGCCTAATTCTTGTCACAAGGTCAAGCTTTTACAAAGCAATTATTAAGGATCTCCATAGTATCAACATACAGGCACACACACGTACTCAAAGCCTTTTAACCTCGGGGATTCTGGACTTGTTTTACCTCCACACCAGCCATTTATTCACTCATTACATAAAACATGATGAAGATAATTTATACTCCTGGCTACCTGCCAGTTTTTATCTTGGCCTCTCTAGAATTGCTGAGAATAGCAGTGGGAGTTTTGGTGGTGCTGTGACTGCGGAGTTTGGCCCATGAATTAGGGGATTCCCAAGGATTAGTCACTCTGCAGAGGCCAGCCGGACATTTTTCATCTTTGAAGGCAATGCGCAGCTTTGAAGGAGTCAACACTTTTGGTGTTGATCCTTCTGAAAAAGCAGCTCTAACAGAGCCAGTGTTTATCTTTCATGGTGGGTGTTGGACCCCATTGTGGACTTCATGACACCTTATCCAGAAGACATCATCACCAATATGAACAGTCAAATGACCAAACAGCACACACATTATGAGACTGCGAAAATATTTTTGCACTTGAGCCGACTGCCAGCACTTCATTTTCTGCTGAAGTTTAATTAAGTATGCAAATGCAGTCTGTCAGCTTTTCCTGGTGGGGTAGAGGATTTGAGGCCAAACCCCACAGTGCCAAGCCTGGGCAATTAGACTCAAATCTGAAGAATGTTCTTGAGCAAACGTGTGAAACTGCTTGCGACATAATATGCACCTGGCTGGGAGCAGCAGAGTGCCCTGCTGGGACAGGTCTTGCCTCCTAAAGTCTTTCAGTAGTCCAAAATTAATTACTGAACAGTCCCACACTGGGAGCATTCAGGACACCTTCTATCCCCAGATTCCTAGACCTTGAGCTCTCTTCCTTCAGATGCTTACTGCAGTCAAAATATCAAGAGGCAAAACAATCCCAATGTCTTATCTAATAATCCAGGACCCGAATAAATTCAAGGTATAGCACATAATTATAGATACAAATAGCCTTACCTGAGCTATGGAAGCCTGAGGGTTTCCTATCAGATTTTTAAACGTGCGCCTGGACACCCATTTCAGCTGGTGGAAGAAGGAATTGGCATATGTGATTTGCCGGAAAACTACTTTGGTTTTCTTTTTATTTCCTGAAGAGATGCTCTCTAAATGTGCTTTTGTTTCTCGGTAGTACGCAGAGTTGGAGTATTTTTCTGCTAATTGCTCAGCCAAAGTTTTATCATATTCAGAGCGTTCTTCAGCGCTCTCTGCTGGAAAGATTAAAAAACCGGAAGAATTAAGATGCACACGTAGTTCTACTGATGCACTGCACTCAGACCCATAGCAGGCAGTTCGTAAGAGTCGGTATAAATAAGACCAAACCTCTGCGTTTGTCTGTGCAACCTGTCCCCACAGGCAGCAGCCTCTCAGCGCTCTGACCAGGCAAACCTTTGTCTGCCCAGGGAGTTTCAACCTGGCAGCAATATGGCTTTTAATCAAAAAGTGATTTTTACATCCCCTTTGCCCCTAAAGGTTTCTGTAAGTGATCTGTTTTACAGATCTGATGACATAATCCTGGACTTCCCAGACTTTTACATCCAAGTAATCCTGCATGGGTCTACTTTGGTCATAAATAAATTTCAGCTGGACCTCCTTTTTTTCTCAACTGTAGTACAGTGTGAGCTTTTCCAATAACAGATATTATGTGTGTTGCCAGCTATAAAATTTGCCAGACCCTGATCACAGCATTTTTGTAAAATGATGGCTGCTCCTTTGGTAAAAATATAGTGAGACTGTGTTTGGGCACACAGTGTAATCATTACTTTATTTTCCTTTTCACTCCTGTGAAAAGAGAGTAAGCTATTAATGAGTGGCAGCAGAAAAGGATGAGAAGGCATGTTACATAACATAGGTGAGAGCTGATTTGTTAGTTCAGGGATAATTTCTGCCTTAGCACAACTTCAGGGAAACACCAGGTGAGCAGTGGTACCCTATCTCTACCCCTTCCCACCCTGCTCAGAGGAAGGAAAACAGTAATTTCCTAACAGAAAAACTGTTCCATTAGGTAAAATGTTCAAGTCATAACTCCATCAAATTATGTCCTTAACAGGAACAATTGTCCTGGTTTATCATCTCTGCTTCTGCAGGACTTCAGCTGGTTTGCCTTGAAGATGAAAGAAGCTCTTTCTGTGTGCTGAGAGTTAACAAAACAGTTTCTTAAATTCCCGTTCCCACACACGTTAAGGTAACTTGACTCGGCTCTGGGTTTCATACCTGTGTTACTTTCATCAGCCTTGTTCATTGCCACGGCGGTGGAGTCTCCATTGATGATGTCCAGGAAAAAGTCAGCGGGGTTGTTGTAGGGCTCGCACTGGTAGCCTGTGATGACAGTGTTACGAGCCCTGAGTGGGGCTGTGTGACTGGCCAGGGGCTGTGCTTGGCTGTCAGGAACACAGCCACACACCCTGCCCATGAGCAGCCTGCACCAAAGGCATGGCAGCCTTCAGAAAGTCCATGCTTTCCAGAGGGATGAGCGGCACTGCCAGGCAGCACCGTCAGCAAAAGCGAGGTGACAGCTGACAGCGTGCTCTTCCCAGCCCTAGCCTGGGCTTTCTCTAATTAAGATGCACCCAGGAGCAGCTCATCCAAATCCACATGTGGGTCAAGAGGAGAAACACCCAGAGAAATGCTTAGCCTGTTAAAATGCTGGGCTTGCTTGGACACGGTGTGTCCAATTCCGGCCCGGAGCTACTGGCGTTTTACTCGAGTTGGTGCAAACCAAAGGTTGGCCCTGCTGGAAGCTGTGCTCACCGAGGGACTGGAAGTACTCGATGGCATGTGGGGCCGGCCCGTGGTACAGCACTCTTCCTGCAGCCAGCAGCGTCAGGTTGTCAAACAGTCGGAATATGGAGTACCGAGGCTGGTGGATGGAGAAGATGATTGTCTTTCCTTGTTTTGCCATCCTGAATGTGAAGAATAACAGAGATTTCAGCTTTGTGAGTGGAGTCAGAGTTTAGAATTTGAGAATAATAATAAGAGAATTTGAAAGTTCAGTTAAATCTTGATGAAGTCTGAGTAATTTGGTATACCAGAGAAGGGAGAAGAAAGGGAAAAAAAAAAGAAAAAGAAAATATTTAGGTCATATTTACAGTGTATGTGTGAGAAAAGAATTCTCACTTTGGAGAGAGAGAATTCATACAGTTTTTTTCCTATCCCATTCGCATCCTTGGCTCACTGATAAATAATTACATGTCTGAATTGCCTGTTTGCTCATTCAAACTGTAGTTCAAGTTAAATACAACTGAAGTATAGCAGAGTGGAGAGCTGAGAACGGGAAGCTGTTTCCGAGGCCATCACCTTTTCAGTAGCAGCAAGACAGCGTTAGCAGTGCTGGCATCAAGTCCCGTGGTTGGCTCATCCAAAAACAAGATGGCAGGATCTGTGATGAGCTCCATCCCAATATTGGTCCTTTTCCGCTCTCCTCCAGACACCCCACGAGTGAACTGGGTGCCAACCTGACATAAAACAGGAAAATTGTCTCATTTGGCCCGATGAGAAATCCTTGGGTGAGCAGCATCCTACCCACATGGCACTGTTTGGGGAGAATTACAAGGAATTCTGGCCCTACTCTCAGAAACAGATGTAAATGTTATCTCACACACAGCCTGGTTCTTAATGTTAGTATTACTTGAGGTCTTGTCTTTTTCTCCAACAACTACCTTTCCCTTTCACCTTTCCCTTTTCCCTGCAATGTAATACCATATGGCAGCATCAGCACAGTCCATACATTTCTCCATACGGAAATGTCATTAATTATTGTATTACTGAAACAGCCTGTTGAAATTTACTTTTTTTTGATCTGCCATGATAAGCCATTTGGTTAATTAATAAACCACTTAATATTTGATCATGGTTTAAGCACCATGTTTACAGGCCTTACCTTGGAATCTGCCACTTTGCTCAAACCCAGTTCCTTGATGATCTGATTCACTCGTTCATCTTTTTCCTGCTCCTTCACTGACTTTGGCAAGCGGAGTGCTGCTGAGAACTTCAAGTTTTCTCTTACAGTCAGGGTTCCCATCACCACATCATCCTTCATTTAAAAAAAAGAAAGGTAGATACTTGGTGGTTGCTCAGCAGTTTCTATTCATTCCTCTGAGGACTGCATCTACCTATGTTTTATGCTGTTCTTGCATGCAGAGGGACAGTAGCATCAGCCAGAACATGCAGTAAGGTGCGTCTTCAATGCCAAGTGTCACAGCAGAGTGTGGATTTCATGCACGTCACTGTATTTGCCTTAATTCACAAAGCAACACCATATAGGAACAGCCTCCATCATGCATGGTATGAAAATGCATAAACAGCAAAGTATTGGAAACAATCCCTTATATATTCTTACCTTATTCAGTTTTTTGGAGGTGTTGAGGGAGAGACTTTAGGGCTGAAGGGACCTAAGGAGCAGCTACAGCTCAGGTAATTATCACAGTGTGTTTGCCAGTGCAGCCTCAGCCCACCGCGGGTGAGAGCAGTGAGAAAAGAGGGAAGGAAAAGAGAGGTTGGGTCCATGTGGGTTAGGGTGAAGGTGTTCCCAAATTGTTTTGTCAAAGGAGGAAGGAGAGGAGGTTTTTAGATACCATCTGCTTGTCTCTTGCAAAGGGAATCTGTCAGTTGTGGGAAGTCGAGATTTACATGTGGTTTGAGAGACCACCTTTCTGTAACACGCTGACTGTAATTTTAAGGAGTTTTCCTAGATTCTTGGATCAAGGCAAGCTTATTTGCAACACAGCAGCAACTTCTTACAATAGAATCCACAGTGATAAAAATTATTTACCTGCACTACGTACCCAGAGGTACATTTAAAGTTGGCAGGCTGAGGAGCTCCATTGATCAAAATATCACCAGAGAGCCCACGGGGATCCTTCCTTGCAGCCAAGATGTCCAGTAGCCTAAAGGAAAAGTTGGTTACTCTGTCAGATGAACATGCAGGAGGCAAAGCTCTCTGAACCATAAACCCAGTTCATGGAACTAACAGCTACATAAAAGCATATCACATGAAACATTTGCGATTTAGAAAACCCCTAGCAAATTCCAAGGAGTGAGTTTCTTTTGTCCTGGTTTCCTGAGGAAATGAGATCTGTGCAGTTTCATGTCCATTTTTCAATAATTTTAGTTTAACCTAGAATGATGTGTAAAGAGCAACTGTCAGCAAAATGTGGACTAAAACTGAACTTCACCTTCCTCATATAAACCGACTGTCTTTTTTGAATTCAAGTATTTCTCAGAGAACAGTGAGACTTGCACAGATCTAAATAAAGACTCAATCTTTCTCTGAAAGAGAAGTCCATTACTGCTAAATGTGTACAGTTTCATTTTCCCCTTGGTGTAATTTCTGTGGAGGGCGAAGGGGGCACTTACGAAGATTTACCACTGCCAGTGGGTCCCAAAATTGCATTCAGTCCTGGTTTCATGATGCCACTGTAAGACAAAACAGATAGGTTTTGCAAAATAGTCAGGGTGGGGTTATTTTCTTTGCCTGCTTCAACTGGTAGGCCAGTGTAACTTATCTGTACAACTAACTACTTTCTGCATCCCATTAATTTTGGAATTAATGAAGCTGCCTAATCACAAGCAATATTTATGATCAGACTTCATCTTAACTTTTATTCCTAATTCAAGAAAAACTAATCATCATATAATGAAGACAGAACAGAAACCCGACTAAAATGTAGCAATATCTGTACATGTATTTTTACCCCATGGATCTCTACAAGAGAAGCACTTGTTTTAACCATATTCTGTTCTAAAGGTATTATTCTCTCAACAGAGACAATAATGGTCCATGTAGGCAGAATAAACTAGGGATTTGTCTGTACTTAAAATGCAATTGGTAGTTTCTCTGTATCTGACATTAAAGCCCCATGAAACTCAAAAGCCAGATGGAAAATGTCACAAACGACCCATGTGAGTCAATTGAGGTACTACAACATATGGCTTTTGAGGAAAGCAACAAAGCCTTTGAAAGCTCATGTTTAGCAGGTGCGGAAATTCCCTGGGCAAAGAGCAGGACAGAAACAGCTACACAAAAGGGTGAATATTTATTATAGGAATTGGAGGTTAGGGAGCTGAAAGTCATGGGTGACTTGGAATGGCATATTGTATGAGCATTTGCTACTGAGTTTAACTACTGAACTGTGAATGGGCAAGTTTTATTCACTGATTATTGAACAAAGGCCATAATGACATGACTGCTTTACTGCAGCAATGTTCAGTGTTGGGGAAAAAAACCAAAAACAACTCAACAAAAAAATGCCAAAAACCCAGAAACCTTTACATCTCTTCAAAGTTAGCCTAACCCCGACTTACATTAATATGTTGAACATTTTAAGTTAAACCCCACAAAAAATTAACCTTTCCCAGGGCCACCTGGGACGGAGGGGTTTCCCACCCCTCCTGAGGGACGGAGACACAACCATGGAGGACAGGCTGTTGGTATCTCAAGCCAAACACCCCGGCACAGTGGGAGGAGTTCCAGGCAGTGTAGAGCGAGCAGAGGTGGCTGGTGTGCCCCGTGCTGATAGCAGCCAGGAGGGCTGTACCTCCAGGGCCAGGGGAAGTGACCTCTCTGATGTACGGGCTCAGCCCGGTGACTGAGGGCCTGGGCTTAAGCACAGCTGACAGTAAACACAAAGCAACCTCACATACAAATAATTTTTCTAAATCTTGGTCTGAATATTGTGCTGAATGGCTCAGTGACACGAGTGAACTCAACTCTCTGGACAGAAATAAAACTTACACGTACTCTATAGACATGTTTAAATACGTACTTGACATCTCTCAAAACTTCTTTTTTGGTGATTTTTTGGAAACACAGGGACCCAGTCTTTGTCTTCACATGGTAGCAGATGTTGTGGAAGGTGAGCACGCTTCCTGCCCTGCCAGCCAAGTCTGGCGAGGACTGCAGTCTGCTGGGAATGCCATTTGTACCAGAGTCCGACATCTGAATGCATAGGTGTGGCTGGCCTTCTGCCATCCTCCCTCTGGAAATGAAAAACAGGAAAGGGAAGATTTGATTAGGTATGAAGAGGAAAGATGTGTCTTTTGGTCCCAGCGTTCTGCACTGGGCCTACAGTGGGCCTGGAAGAGGCCCATCTAGGAGTCTCTCTTTTGGATGGGAAAGCTGGGTCCTGTGGGCTCAGACCTGGAGATGACACGAAGCTGATGAGGAGCTGGGTCTGCCAGGGAGCTAGAAGAGTTTCCCTCTACCCTGATGGTCTGTTGGTATGTGCTGACCTTGAGGGGCCACAGTTGCCCACCCAGCCGCCCTCTGAGGTGAATATCTCCTCTGGCACCTGGGCTTCCTTCTCTGGGCTCTGTTTCTCCCTCATTTTCTCACTCCTCTCTCACAGCTGCTGAACATCTTTTTTCCTTTCTTACACAGGTTGCCAGAGAGGCTTGACTAGCATCACTGACACGCTCAGCTTTGCCACACCAGCTGGAAGTGGCTGTGTCTGCCACAGCACAACCCCAAGATCCTTCCCACAGAATCCTCTCCCTCCAACTACCCCTCAGCAGCAGGACCTGGCCACAGGCAGCAACTGTTCTAGTAATCTAAAGAATTTTGCCAAGGATATAGCAACATGGAAACTGACACTGCTGCCAAGTAATTCTCTTCCTTGCGTTTGATTTCGATGTGAAAACTAGAAGGTAGTTGTGGAATAATTAAAGTTATCTCACCTCGCTCGTCAGCCAGGCTCCTGCCTGTAAGCCATCTACCTGCACAGCGGAGCATCCCTGGCTGTCCCTGTGCATGCAGACCTTTGTCACCTTTGTGCTTCCTTAAGGGTCATCTGGGTGACAGGTAGGGTCTGGCCTCTTTCCATATACCATGTTGACTCATCAGAGTGTAATTACTTTAATTGTCACTATGGGAAATGTTAGCAATGCAATAGTTCATGGCAATTGAGAGGGTAGGTGAGCAGCTGGGAGCTCTGGGGTGACCGGTCCCCTACCTCAGCACAGTTACACTGCTTACAGCAAGAAAGGAGGGAAATTATAAGAGTTTCAGACATGCTGAATGAATTTGAGAGCTGTTAGTAAAAAGGAGCCTTGCAGGAAAAAAAAAAAAAAAGGCCGTTTAATCTAACAGTCTCATATGGTCACATAAAAACCCAAACCCAAGCCCTTATCTAAGCTTGCTTGACAGACAGCTGAGCTCTCCTTTGTGGCTAGCAGCACAGCGAAACCTCTGGAAGCTCTACGTTCAGCAACTGGCCTGTCTGCACATAAAGGCTGGTTCATCCGTTCCCAGTGATGCTATCCCAAATCCAGCCCAAGACTGCCTCTTCTGAGAAAGCTGCAGTCTTCTGTGCTGACAAAAATATATGGTCTTAATGTTTTAGTAATCAGTAATCTTGGCCCAGTTCAAAGAAACGGTGTTTGAAATGTAATTACGATGGGTCTAGCTTTAATTTGAGCTACAATGCATTCTGAGTAAGTTGAACATCAATCAAATGTGCAACATTTAAAATATAGAGGCCTTTTAGTGATAAACTGCATACACTCTCACTTGTGCCAGTAAAGATTTACCTACCTGGAGGAGGGCAGGTAATTTTATAAGGCTATTTATGCTGTAGTTTCTGGGCTAATCTGTCTGGACATCAATCATTGCCTTCTGAAAGGATCCTTTAGTAACTTAGAGATGTGCATTCAGAACTGCAGTGGGTGCAGTGGGAACTTGTCACTTAAAGTCTCACCAAGCGCTGAGCAGATATTTGCCGAGCTAGGCACCAAATACTCAACCACAGGGGCAACACCACAGACAGGCATTAGGAAATCCCACGAGCTGTTGGATAACCAAGCAGCACAAGGTGCGTGCAGAAGTCAGGAGACAGTGTGACTCTGACCTTGATATATCACTACTTATATAAGGTATTTGGATCAGTATTTCGCTTGATCATTTTTTTCTCAGCTTAATATTTCAGCATTACTGATGCAACATTATGAGCAAATGAGAAAAAAATGAGGTGGAGTTTTACCTCAGGCATTATCAACAGAATGGTTACACGTTTTTGTTTATTTCATTTGATTTTGCTGGGTTTTTGGTCTTTTTTTACAAAGACCAGCATAAAAACCTAGCTCAACACTTGCACTGAAATTTCTGAAATGCTCTTTAGAAAACAAACTTTTTTTTTTAGGAATTGAAGAAATTCAGTCTTCCAGACTGAACTAGACAGGTAGACAGTAAGCAGAGAATTATAAACTGTTTTCACAAAGAAAGGATCACACTACTTTCACAGTGTTGTTCCTAAGAACAGACAGTCTGTCATAGTCAAATTTAATCTATCAATCAAGTTGAGATCGTACACTTCCTTGCAAAAATGTATGTAGAAGCTATATAATAAATCAGGTATGGGAAGAATTACATATATCCATAGCAAACAGTCTCTCAATGGCTATTTAATACAGCTATCAGCAGGAAACTTCCAGTTCAGGAAGGCTTGATAACCCAAATTGCCAGAGAAATACAATGTATTTGCTATTTTTCCTTAGGAAAGTGTTAACTGCTGGTAGCTGTGAGCAGAGGCTGGATTCAGGTCTCACTGGATCTCTGGTGTGAGTCGTTACAGCCCTTCCTGGCTGCAGGGGGCTTGTGCCACTTGCAGGGACAGGGTGGGGTGCAGCAGGTGGAACGCCTGGTACGTGGATTTACCTGTGTTCTGTTCCTCCCTCCAGAAGAGAAAGTGTATTGGTGGGGACACGCCATTTATCAAAGTAAAAAATAAATCTATTTCAAATGTTACATTAATACGGAAAATGGCATTTTGCACTTCCAGAGCTACTAGAATTTATTGCAGAAAGAAACTGCAGAATGCTCGTTCGCTTAAAGCTGGAGTGGTTATTTCTGCTGTGCGGAATCTGTGCTGTCTGCGCTCTTCTCAAAGGGGCATAACCACTGCAAGGTCTCCACCACAGCAGCTCCTTGGGCTGGCAGAATGGCAGGGCCCTGGACATGCTGATGGGAAGGGGCTTGGGGGAGTCCCGAAACACAGCTTCTCCCTCTGAGCAGGGCTGGCACCAACACGAGATCAGGGCAGCCGTGGCTCTGCCTGGGTGATCTGTGGAAGCCTCTGAGAGTGGCAGTTTGGATCTGTGCTGGGAGAAGATGAAGTGCTAACAGTAGAAATAATGCACACATGCTACAATTTGGCATTTGATTTGCTTTGCTCTTTTGGATGCCTCTGTTTCACTGCAGAGTAAAGAGCTGTAGTGAGATAATCAGTTTGGTATTTTACAAATCAACCTTCACATTTCTGATCTAGCAACAAACTTCACTAGAGGAACAGAGGGTCTTGCTCCTTCACAGCTAATGTAATTGTCAGCTGTTTGCAATTGCTCCTCAGAAATGGAATTTTTAAAATATTGCAGATTTTAATTGTTTAAAAATTATTCATTGAGTTTAATGTGACATACAGCCATGAAACATTTTAAGTCAGAGCTTGTGCAGGACAAAGAAACAACCATGATGAATGTTAATCAAATCAATTTCTATGCAAATTTGAAATGAAGTTTCTCAGATTTCATTGGCAATAGCTTACAAATATTTACTTTAGATCAGAAATGAGCAGGAGATTCAATGACAATATGTACTGCCTGCTGTATTCAGAAGTATTTGTTAATCTCAATAAAGTGTTTCATATTCTCATCATATCAACCGTGGGCATAGCACACTTTGCATCAGCAAAATAAAAAATTTATAAACACTCTGGATATTTTGCAAATTTTGTTTGTTTTGCCAAATAGGTCTAAAATATTTTTATTGCCACTGATTTCAGCATAATTTCAGCTCAAGCCTAGTAAAAAAATCCTTTTCTTCAGAGATATTTAGTCTCAGAAAATTTTGTCAGGAGACAAAGTACTGGATCTAGAGATTTAACCTTTCATTAATGGCAAAATGAAACTGCTTTCTTAAAAGCAAACAAGAAATCTCTTTGCCGAGTGTTTCAATGCACATAGAATGAAAGTCTCATACTTTCCTGAGTATCCTTCTGAGACTTGTAAAGTACAAAGTCTCATTTTTCCTACACACACAGGGGAATTAAACAAAACCATCAAAAAACAACAAAATGTGCTACAAAGTTCAATTGATTCAAACCCACTTGAAGCACAACAATACCATACCTGGAGTCCTTCAAACAGTTTCAGTGAATGTATTCGTGTGCTTTAAGAAATATTGTCTATATAAAAAGCTAAGGAACATTTATTCCCGTCAGTCTTCCCGCAAAGCTTTTGGCTCCAGAGGGGTTTGCAGTTCAAATACAAAAAAACCCACAATACTAAAAAACAATACTGTAGAAGGGGTAGTAAAATTATGAATAGCAAAATTCAGACATGCATTTTTTAAAATCCAGGCAGTTACTCAAAAGATTTTATCTCTATAGAGAATAAGCATTGAAGTTACTCAAGGAGGAAGAGTTTTAGAGACAGAAGCAGCTTTCAGCAGAGTTTTCTAAAGGAAGCTGCCCCAACCCCTTTTTAAAAACAGTCTTTTTCTATTTTCTGGATACTTGAACATGCCAGAGAAACCACAATTAGGTGTGCTATTATTTCTCTTATTTTTAGTGGGCACGAAGTTAAGTCTTGCAGCCTGTAAGCTGAGACAGCACTGTATGTGCCTTTCAGACTTTGGATATGTATAAATTCACAGAAGTTGTAAGCATACCTTTTCTTCCCCCCCCTTCTTTAGCCATTTCCAGGGATGTGGACTGACCAGAGAATGGCTGCAGCGATGCAGAGGGGCCGGGACCATACACTCCTCTTTCTCAGGAACATGTGTAGGAAATTAAAACCGTTTGAGTAAATGAGGATAATGCGATTCAGGCAATCTGTAAATTAATTGCCAGCCGATTTACCGGGGATTTGTAACCTACCTTCCATGAAAAGAGCCCTGTGTGTTAACTGGGGACCGAGCAAGCAGCGCACGGTGCGTGCAGGCACTTGCACGCGTGTTAACGTGCACGAAGGAACACCGAGAACGGCAGCTCCTGCAAAACTTTCTCATTTGTCACCTTTTTACTGGTTTTCATTTAAGCCTTGAAGCTTTCCCCCCGCCGTTTATAAAGCATATTTTCACTGATTTCTTGCCTTTCCAATAAAATCCCTTGAAAAGCTGGGAGAAGGCCCGCGAGCATTTTGCTGTGGTTTCCTCGGCTGTTGGAGAAAAACAGCTGCTGAATATAATTCCTTAGCAATGGCAGTGCAAGAAATTCATGGACGAGGAAGCAAGCCACTACACCGAGCTAAATCTGTCTCAGTAAAAGAGCTGAACCGCTGCTACGGGCTCACTCACCAGCAGCAGGTCCGGGTCAGCGCCGCAGGGCTGCTGAGGAGGTGGCAGAGGCGCTGGCAGGGATGCGGGATGCAGAGAAGGGAGGAGCGTGGTGTGCAGGAGCACAACCCGGACGGCTCGCTCAGACTGCAGGGCCGGGCAGTGCCACCCGGATCGTCACATCTGCTGCAGAACGAGCTGGCAGCTGGGTTCCCTATAGCCCGTCACCCCGGGGAGTCTCCACCCTCTCCCTGCACGCTGGGGAAGCCACAGGGCTTTGTGGGAAGGGCAGGGCCAGGGTGAGCCATAGCTTTCACCTTTCTCCTTTTAGCTGAACAAGTCGTAAGCTGCAAGGGCAGCAGCTCGCCGGGAGCTGCTCCAGCCCAACCACGCCGGTAGCGGTGACACTGTGAGCGAAGGAGAGCATCTCTACCTGCCCGAGGCTTGCAGCCATGGACAGGGCTGGCAAAGCTGGCAGGGTGGGATGAATCCTAGCACGGCATGTCAGACAAGGCTCAGCTGGCCTGGTGATATCTTCTCCCCCAGTGTCCTGGAGACGGGTATGTTTTCCTTCACTTGCAAATACCTGCAAAAATGCAACGGCTTTTCTGAGCCCGTCAGAGCAGGGTTTTCACAGGACAGTACGTGGGCATACCATTGATGCTGTGGAAGGAACCAAAGCTGAGGCAACCTTTGTTATAAAAGGCAAAAGCACTGGTCCCCAGCTGAGGTTACCGGGCAGCATCAGCCACAGGTTTCCAGGAGCTGCGCTAGCGCTGGCAGCAGGATCAATGACAGGCATGCCACTTCTCCTGTGTGCTCTCTGATGCAGTTTTGCTTTCCACGACAGATGTAGCTTCTAACAACCCCAAAGATGAGGTTGGGCAAGCTCTGGGGGATGCTGAGGGAACTTCTTCTGTTCCATTGGCACCATCCCAAGTGAGGGCTCTGCCAGACCTTTGACAAATGCACGAGCCCACGGAGTCTCAATCTTTCTCTGTGGCAAATGATGCAGAAAAGTACACGTTATGGATGGTTTTGAGTTAAAATCATGATTTTTAACCTCTCTTTGTCCTAGCAAGATTCATTGCTAATTATTAAACATCAAGGCTGCCTGTAAGAGCTCTCCTGGACCAAACACCACAGGGCCAGATTTTTTAGGTAGCTGTAACCTGGGATAGGTAAGTATATCATTGTTCATGAACCATGCTCCTGAGACATTGTCCTGTCCTTTATCAATGATTTTATAATAATTAACTCTCTACTGTATTTATATGAGACTTATAAGCATGCCAGCAGCTAGTGAAAATCATTGCGTAGTCCCAGTGGCATTTGAAAAGGTGCACACTCGACAGAATAGGTGCAGAAATGCTGTTATCTCATTCAGGAAGTGTATCTGCAGCCTGGACCAGAAACCTCAGCAGACGACTTGTAGTATCAGATCTGGGCTACTCCCAGGCAGCTTGGATGCAGGACTCAAAGGTGCACTAAGTAAGTTACTACATTGGGATGAGCTGTTGACTCCCTTGAAGGCAGAGGCCCTGCAGAGAGACCTTGACAAGCTGGAGGGCTGGGAAATCACCAACCACATGAATTTTAAACAAAGACAAGTGCTGTATTTTTCACATGGGATGGGGCAACCCTGGATGTACGGACAGACTGGGGAATGAGAGGCTGGAGAGCAGCGCTGTGCAAAGGGACCTGGGGGTCCTGGTCGATGGAAAGTTGAATGTGAGTCAGCAGTGCCCTGGCAGCCAGGAGGGCCAACTGTGTCCTGGGGGGCATCAGGCACAGCATCGCCAGCCGGGCAAGGGAGGGGATTGTCCTGCTCTGCTCTGCAGTGGGGCAGCCTCACCTCAAGTGCTGGGGGCAGTTTTGGGTGCCAATATATAAGAAAGTATGAAACTATAGAGAGCACCCAAAGGAGGGCAACAAAGATGGTGAAGGGCCTTGAGGGGCAGCCATGCCAGGAGGGGCTGAGGGCACTCGGTCTGTTCAGCCTAGAGAAGAGACTGAGGGGAGACCTCACTGCAGTTACGGCTTCCTCATGAGGGGAAGAGGAGGGGCAGGCACTAATCTCTTCTCTGTGGTGACCTGTGACAGGACCCCAGGGAATGGCCTGAAGCTGCATCAGTGGAGGTTTCGGTTGGATCCTAGAAAAAGAGTTCTTCACCCAGAGGGAGGCTGGGCACTGGAACTGGCTGCCCAGGGAAGTGGTCACTGTTCCAACCCTGACAGAGCTCAAGAAGATTTTGGACAATACTCTTGGGTACATGGTGTTGTTCTTGTGACTGTCCTATGCTGGGCCAGGAGTTGGACTTTATGATCCTTCTTGGGTCCCTTCCAACTCAGGATATTCTTCTATGAGTTAGAAAAAACCAGAGCACTTGCACAGGATGCAGACAGAGGTGGCTGTTGCTCTCAGCATGACTGGTGCTCAGGCTTAAACTAGACTAACAACAACAACAACAAAAGGAGACGAGAAACTGCCGTTATTTTGTTTGCACAGATATTTGCTCTCCTGTTAAGAGCCAACATGATTTGGGTTTTTTTTTAAATTGTGGGCACAGGTATCCTTGAGATTGTTTCTGAATGCGTCAATTTACAGTTGTTCCTGTCTTCAGGCGTGGAGCAGACTGTTTGAAGGAAAGCCCCAGCTGATGCTTGCATTAGAGTCTGAAACACTGAAGCAGTTTTTCTGCAGTTTTGGGATCTGGCCAGGAGCAATTCAATTTCACTGGGAAGTTTCCTCTCTTAGACACATGTATAGTGAGTCTGAAGGGACTGTGTTATCAACTCTGATAGCTGCTGAGGTGTTTAGTGGTCCTGTATAAAGACAGTACAGAGCCATTCACATTCAAATCAGTCATAAGAGAAATGCACTGTAGGTACATGATTCCTCAGAGATAAGATTACAGATTTCATCAGGGAGAGACAATGCACGTTTTGGCATCTCATTGTCTTTGCTGCTGCAGGGCTCCCAAGGGGATCAGGTGGACCCAGGGTCCATGTACTGCTGCAGGGCTCAAAACCTGTGCCCTCAGGAGTGCCAGACTCATAAATCCTATCCTAATAAATTTTTTTCTATCTTACTGTCTCCAAGGCCATGTCTGCCCCAGGTGCTTACTTGTCAGATAAGAACGCATGACAAGTGTTCATAAATTTTTCCTTGTCTATCTTTGGGCAAACCTATGGTGTATCGCAGGGTTACTTAATGTTAGTAACTGATTAAATACGGAGTTCAACCTTTCACACTTGTGTTTTGTGCTTGGTCAGATGTGAGGCACACCCATAACATGCCGCTGACCTTTAGTCAGTTCACAACACATAAGCTCTGAGATGTTACACACACCATAAGTGAGGTATCCCCTTATCAGACAATGCTTCCAAGCAGCTTGCATGTGCTGTTTAAATATTAAATCTGGCAGGTCACCACCAGCTGTCCATTAACCAAAACAAAAGGTGGAATCTATGCAGCAGCCACACCAGCCAAGGTGAGTTCCTGGGCTGTGCCTCTTCTTTGTTTGGAGTTGAATGAGGCTCTGCACTTTCACCTCAGCACTGGGAGGCAATGTTTAAAAACATACTAAAAATTTATTACAAGGAGGAGAAGAAAACACATCTTGTATGCGTAATTGCTGTTAAAATACTCGAGGTGATGAACCTCAAGGAAGGGATGTAGAGGTTGAATCTAATGTTGCTCAGTGTGATGCTCGCCAGGAATTATCCTGAGCTGCAGATCAGGCTGGCATGGTACTGTGCAGTACTTCCAGATTGGTGTCAAACCTCTCAGGAGTTATTTGGTCTGTCTCATCAGCCCCGGAATTAACATGATGGGCCTTTCTGCTGTAAGGCTTAACATTCCCATATAAAATGGCTTCAACCGTGCCCCAGAAAAGTACCAGTTAAATCACTGTGATGTTAACATCACACATTTTACTTGAATAGGAGTTTTCCCAGCAGGTTCCCTGCTGCTCAGAGTGAGCTGCATTTCACTGATGTGTTCCGGCCTCCTGAAATTAGGCTTAGAGCTATAATCCTTCACAACCCTGCTTTGTCTTACAGGTGTTTTGACTCTACCTTGCTTTTCAGGCAAAAGCCTGGCTTTCTTGAGAATTAACATACCTAGGAAATATCTAAGAGCTCTGTTTCCTCTCAGTGAACACAACAGTCCCTTAAGCTGCTAACACCAGATTCTTCTAACACCTCTCCATGTCTGCAGTCGTGTTTGCCTTCCCAGCTCTCTGATTTCTTTGAGACAGCAAGTCCCAGGGAGGGAGTTGAAACACCCCAGTAGCAAGCACTGCACCCTCTGTGAAATGTCCTGAACACAAACAAAGGGCAAGGACAACTTGATAGATACCCTCCGAGTTTTTACATCCATTCTTGACTGTTCTGTAGGTACCAGCGACTGAGGTGTTTCCTTCTCACTGCTAAATTGCTGTGATCTTGTGCCAGAACAGAAATATTTTGTCGTGGGGGAACTGCCTGTGGACAAACAGCAGCAGCAGCAGCAGCAGCAGTAGCAGCAGCAGCAGCAGCAGCAGGGCAGTGGTGAAGAACTGTTCCTCCTTCACGTGCTGAACTGGGAAGCAGAGAAGCAAGGGGAGCTCTCAGCATCCTTCTTCACTGGGACCCTCTAGTGACTGACACTCTGCTCTTCCCGGCTCGCGCTGCAAAGATTCCTGAAGCACAAAGCTGCTTAGGGGCCAGGCCCGGGAGAAGAAAAGAATATCGGGTTTGTCCATTAGTGACAGTGTGGGATGTGAAACTCGGTGGTCTGGTTTGCTTCCCCTTTACTTGCACTTGTACCTCGTGCAAGTGGCAGCACCACTGCTCTGCACCAAAAATGAAGGAACAGCGAAAGAGCTTCTTGGAAACGTAGAGAACCACCCTGGAAAAGTAGGAAGGCTGTTTCAGGAGGGGCTTGCGTTAGTTGTGCTTTTAGCACCATCCACTACATCAACGCCCACACTGCATTAGCCTTGAAGAGAGAAGAGCTTAAGAGAGTGTCTGATCTGATGCTCAGGGTCGTGCCTCACTGCATCATCTCATGTCCCTGTGGGATCAGTGCAGAGCTGGGGATACTTAGCCTGGAAAAAAAGGAGGCTCGGGAGAGACCTTATTGCTGTCTACAGCTACCTGAAAGGAGTTTGTAGAGAGGTGGGGATCAGTCTCTTCTCCCAGGTAAACAAGTGACAGGATGAGAGGAAATGAGAGGAAATGTCCTCAAGTTGTGCCAGGGGAGTTTTAGACTGGATATTAGGAGAAATTTCTTCATGGAAAGGGTGGTAAAGCATCGGAACAGGCTGCCCAGGAAAGTGGTGGAATCATCAGCCCTGGAAGTGTTGACAAAATGTGTAGATGAGGCACCTGGGGATGTGGTTTAGTGATGAATGTGGCAATGTTAAGTTGCTAGTAGGACTCAGTCTTGGAGGTCTTTTCGAACCTTAAGAGTGTGCTTTATGAGCCAGGCTGTCTCCCATTTCTGGGAGCCCTTCAGACTGTTTGCAAACACCCTCCAGACTTAATTTCTGCCTCTGGAAGCAGTAGGAGCATCTCTTCTCTGGAATCTGCTGGAGCTGAAATAGCTCAGGGCTTCAAACAACCTGAAGTGGAAAATCCATTGCCTGTAATTAGCATACCACATCCAGGAGCTGGAATGAACTGAAACTTGGGAGAAACCCATGTCCCTAACCCAAGGTGTAACAAAGGTAGGAGGTCTGTTGGCAAGAGCATCTTGTACCTCAACAGCAGAGCAGCCAGAACCATGATTTGGAGCTTGAGCTGGAAGATGCAGTAGTCGAAATCACTTAAAGCATCAAATACCCTGAGCTGTAAGCAGCTGGAACATCCATCAGTCAGAGCTGTGAGAACCAGGAGCATCTCTAATCCAAAATAGCTGGGGTGTCTATCAGCTGGAGTCAAGGCATCTGTCACCCAGGAGCCGCATGGGCTGTCCCCTGCAGGGAGCTCTACCCTGCAAGGAGCCTGGCCTCTTCTCTTGGGGGTTAAATGCATCACGTGGTCCTCACTGTGTGGAGAGTCTCTTCTCGGTCCCATTCCTGACAGCAAAAGTGAGATGTGGGTGACCCTGGCTCTTCTGGGCAGCCCTGCTGAGGGGCTGCAGGCTGTGGGTGCAGGTGAGGCAGCAGCACAAGGCAATGGTGCTCCTCTGTACCTAAAAAAAGGAGAGACACCAGTCAGAGCTCCTGGGTGCACACCCCAGAGACCCTCAGGAGATGCCTGTCCCCCTCCCTATCCAGAAGAGTCACATCTCTCCCCGAAGAGCAGCCCAGGAAGGACATTTGCTCAAAGCCCTCTGTGAAGCAGGGTGCATTTCACCCCCACAGTGTGCAAAGGGACTGTACCCACAAACAGTGGGCTGTCCCCAGCACTACACAGAACTGCTGGCAATGGGGTGCAGCTGGGCCAGACCCCAGCAGCTCTTGGTTCACCTTTCCTGAACTCCCTTCCAAGCTCCCAGCCCCCCAAACGTGAGGCACAGACCTCCTGGGAGGGGCTTTGGTCTAGGGGGCTGTGACAGCTCCCCACATGGCAATGAGCCCCCTCTGGCATTGTTTGCCCCCCACCCATATTCATACAGTGCCAAGAGAGGCAGCAGGAACAGAACCAACCCAGCCAGCCCTCAGAGGGGATCGGGTGCTTATCCACCACCCACAGTGAGGTTTTCCTGGTTATACTGAGCTTCTCCCACCCTGGCCAACAGCGAGAGACCCGCATGACAGCATGGCTGGGTGTGGGGCTGTTTGGTCATCACTTCGGGCACTCACCAGGCATTGCCTGCAGCTCCTGTGCCCCCTGGCACTCCTTGGATGAGGTAGGCACTTGTGCCTCTCACCCAGGCTTGGGGCTGGCTGCTCCTGGCTCCTTGCTGCAGCTCCACAGCACTGCCTGTGCAAACAAAGCCCCGTGAGGACACAAGGGCAAAGCTGGGGCAAGAAAGACCTGTCTCAGCAAGGAAAACGATCACCACAACCATCCCGGCCTCGAGGGAGGCATCACAAGGAAACCACAACGATCCTGGCCCCAGCAAGCTGGAAGGGGCCTGAGGGAAGGTGGAGCAGCACGATGCAGGACCCCTCGAGCGGGAGAGGAAGGTTTGACATTACTGACAGAAACGCCTCAGGACCAGGAAAACATCCCTGTTCCGGCCATCCCTCGTGCCGTAAGCAGCCGCGGGGCGCGGGGACTGCTGCCAGCCCAGGGCTGACTCCGACCGGGAATTGCTGATCCCGAGGTGCCTCACCTGGGGGTGCTGTGGGCACGTCCATGTCCCTTGATGTCCCTGGGACATGGATTGCATCCCAGCGGCGCTCAGCCCGAGAGCCCCGGTGCTCCTGGGGCAGGACAGATGAGGAAGTGCCGAGTCCTGGCACACGGGGCTGGAACAGCCTGCAGGGATCTCAGGGGAGAAGAGGGATCCCTGCGGAAAAACCAAGCTTGTCACGCCTCCTAATGTGCGACAGGAGAGTGGAACACCGGGAGCAGCTGGCCGAGCCTTGCGACAGCCAGGGACCGCCTGCTCAGAGACCGGGATATGGGCGAGTGCGGCTTTGGGTTTGTATGGCTCCGTGATGTGGATTGTAATAAATGAGTGAATAATAAATGCTGGCTTTCGCGTACGTGAATTTAGCATTTACCAGTAATAATGTACTCTGTAGAAATAGTGTTAAGGTAGAGTATAGTTAAGTAAAAACCAGGTCAGAGTGAACTGTAATATGTTGAGAAAAGTAGTAATAAATACGTGGTAAAAAATGTCTTTAAGCTGATAAACTACAGAGCCGAAGATCAGGACATCTTAAAGAAGCAAAGAAGATAAACCACAAGCATCCCAGGAATTCTGTTATCTCATCAAAACTCACACCTCCCAAAGAAACTGTCAAGGGGATTTCTGCCTTCGATGATCCAGAGGGACTGAGATGGAGTCGTGCCGGCAGAACGAGGCAGGGATCGGAGAAGGGGGGAATTGAGTGAAGTGTAAATTATTTTCTGGGCTTAATGAATATGTAACAGTTTGAGAAAATACTTAAGTTCACTGTAAAATCGATGAAATTGCGCCTCTGGCAAAATTGCTAAGTGCCCAGCGCTGTGTTTCTCCTTTGTTCTACTAATAAATATTCAATATTACGCTGCTGAAATTTCAGCTCGTGTATCTATCTATCTCATGGATCACCCGCGACAAGAGGCTTTTCCTTCCTGCCTGCTACTGGCAGCAGTTTGGCAAGGGTCGTGCTGGTAGCGCCTCAAATAATGCATATAGGTGTGCCTACAGGTAAGCTACCGTAAGTACGTACTTGCTTTAGTAGTGGTCATTTGTCGTTACTTCTAATAAAGAAATTCACAGAAACAAAACCTCTGTGTCCTTGTGTCTTCTCAGCAGCCTCCTGGCTGCTTCTGGCTCACTGTGGAGGACATGGCTCACTGTGGAGGTTCATGGCTTTGGTCCCTGGTCCCAGTGGACCAACCCCTGCATGCACTGGAGGAGAAAGAGACCCAGAGAGGAGACTCCATGATCAAGGATGGGCCTAGGGGTAGAAGGATGCCGAGCAGGAATGACTGTCAGGGAAGCCCAAAACAATGACCACTGTAGGAGGAGAGGTGGGGACAGGGGGCCTGCAGGACTCCCATGCTGGGGACACAGGGCTCACATGTCCCTGGAAAGAGGGGACCTCAGCACTCCTGGCTGTGTGGCTCTGAAGCCCTTGATCCTGGGTGCTCTCAGCTCATCCATGAGCTCCTGCAGCAGCAAGGCTGTTGCTGAACTGGCCACCTCAAACCAGGCAGCTGCCTATGTTGTGGGCTGAGGCTCAGACTCGGCCCCGAACTCTGCTCTGTTGCTGGCAGGATGCATGTGGCAGGGATTTAGGACCAGCAGCCAGGAGGAAGCGGAGGTGACTCAGCATGCCTGTGGCCACCCATGACATCTGTGCCAGTCCCAGACCTACCTCTTCCCTGCTTGTCACCATGGCAGGCAATGGATAAACCCTTGCACCCCCAAGTCCCAGCTCTTCCACCACAGCATATTACACCCAACACCCACTGCAAGGTCTGACCCGCAGAGAAGGAGCTCCCATGTGATGGTCTCTTGACAAAGTTTGTGTGGGGAAAGCAGAATGAGACTGGGAATCCCACAGCATCACCATCACTCCCCACTTGTGTCTTGGTGCTGGGGACAGTCTGGGCAGCAATAGGGATAGTTTCTGTGTTCTTGGGCCTCTCTGAGCAGTGGGCAGTGCTGTCACCAGCTCTGCACATTGGTGGTGTCCACAGAGAAGTTGTTCCCATAGCAGATTTGGCTTTTGTTTTATCTTCTCCTCACTGAATTTTGTGGTCTGGCCTCATTCCAGTGTGGGTGTGCAAGAGAAAGCCTCCTTTACCTGACAACCTCATCCTGGCTCTGACCACACAGCCTAGAAAAGCACAGCACTGATTCTGATGCTGCAGAAGGACACAGAGGCATAAATAACACACAGGCAGGAAGACAGGCAGTGCTTTTATTGCTGGCTTTACCCAGGGAAGAGGGGATCAAGCACAGCGAAGGCAAACTCCTCATGGTGCATTTCCCAACACCCAGGGCAGCATGAGCTCCTGCCTGCAGTGGCTCCACAGGGTGCACTGAAGATGGCAGCATCTGCAACGGGATAGGAGAGAAGGGTCACCCTTTCCTCAGCCATTACTGCTCCAGCACTGCAGCAACCCTGAGTCTGGAGTCAGATGTCAGAGGAAAGGGAGACCCCAGGAAGGCACTGGGCTCTGTGCAGCAGTGAGATAAAGCAGCGCCAGCACCCCCAGCTTACCAGAATATGCCCAGCTCCTTCCTCTGGTTGATGTCTCTCTTCAGCTGGCAGAGTGCACATGGACAGCAACACCAGATGGACCAAAAGTCTCTCAGGATGGAGCCCTGTGGAGCAAGGGACATTGCATGAATAACCGCTTCCCACACCAAACTTTAAGCCTTTCAACCTTTCTATTTTATATGTCAGGACCCCTGGGCAGCTCACCCGGGCCCTGCAGCACCCTGCTGCTCATATACAGCAAGAACTGGGATGAAGTGGTGTGTGGTGGGATTACCTCCAGCTCACAGTGGTGAGGCAGATGTGTCCCTGACTCCTGCCCTGCCAGGATGCCCATGCAGCTCCCTGCCTCTGCCCTTCCTCTTGGGCATCCCTTTCTCCTTCCCTGAGCCCCCACCCCAGCACCCATCCCGTGGCTGTTGCCGCTGTTGGGACGGGCCCCAAGCTGGTCACTGACCGGGATGTTGTATTTGGTGCGGTAGAGGGTCCTCATGGCCACGCTGGAGCCACACAGGCAGCACTCGTCCATGTCCCTGGCCACTTGGCAGCTCAGGCAGGGGAAGCAAAACGTCCCACAGAGACCTGCGGGACAGTGAGATGTGGGCTTGGCTGAGGGGTGCAAAGACGGAGGAAAGGGGGAAAAGCCCGCTGGGAACTGTGGCTCTTGACATCAGGCAAGAGCTGCTCTGCCTCCAGTACCCACGGGAGTGGGGTTTGCAGCAGGGGTAATGCTGCAGAAGGAGCAGGGTAAAACACCAGGAACACATCACGAGCAACAGCAGGAATGAGGGGTACATGTGTACTCACACACGCAGCAGTCGGAGCAGCAGTCCAGCAGCTGTGTCTGCCACTGCCCAGGCTGCTGGGCAGCTGAAAATTGGGGTTGGATCGTAATCACAGTTTGAGAGGCCATTGCCAGCACAGGGTCAGGTCCCTCCAGGCAGTTTGTGGTCTGGAAAGAAAAGCCATCAGAGGAAGATGCTGCAGGTGTTTCTGAAGTGGGCATCTTGCTCCGGCTGCTGCATTCAGAGAGATTCCTGGGGAGTCCCCACTGCCAGGGTAATGCCACTTTCACCACAAAATGAGGGGCACAGCTCTGCCAGAAGCTGCCACTACTCCCTGAAGCAAAGCCCTCTCCAAAACCAGTCTCCCACCAAAGGCAGCAGCACATCATCCCTTGCTTATGCAAGTAAAACTCCTCTGTGGAAACAGAGGTCCTTCTGCTTCAGAACTGCAGTGCTTCAACACCTCAAACCTGTCTTCTCATCTCCAGGTCATCTTTCATCGTTGTCTGCATAAAATTGCCTGTGTTTTGGGCTGGTTTTTTGGTTTTATTTTTTCTGTTTATGATCACAGTCTCCCAAAGTTACTACTGCTCAGTTTTAGCTTCCCCAAGCTCTCAGGAGTCACCTTAATCCTTGCTTTGTTCTGTGAGAATCTCAGCCTATTTACTTCCCCCTCTCCCTTCCTTCTTCACTTGCCTTCTTAGTGTGCTTCAAGGCAGTGGGTTTTCCTTATCTCTTTTCATCACCCTAAGCCCTGTCACCAGTCCCTATCCCTCCTCCACTCCACTGTCTGTGCCAACGCCTCATCCTCCTCTTCCTCAGTCCCTTGGCCTACGGAGTTCCTCTCCATCCCATCCTTCCTCAGCAAGCGGCTGCATCCTCTGAGAGCAGGAAAGCTCCTGCTCCACAGCACCATCCCCAAAATCACCTGACCGATGTAACAACTCCACCTGCATCTGCATCTGCACCTGCACCTCCATCAGCAGTCCCTTCCCTCCCTGTCCCCCCTGCAAGGCATGGCACCAGCCTCTGCCCCTCTCACTTTTGTTTTTGGAGCTTTAATTAAAACAAAGAAACAAAAAAATAGAGGATGTTCCCACAGGAGAAGTCCCGTGCAGACACACTCCCTGCCCTGTGCCCAAGCTCTGCGCTACTTTGTTAAGCACTCTAAGAGGATTGTTTTCACATCAGAATTGCACATTTACACAAAGTTAAGTATTAAATAACACAAGAAATGAGGTGGAACAATTACTATGCTCAGCACTCAGACGATGCCATTGAGCTCATTACCCACACTGGAGTGGCACTGGCTGTGGCATTGCATTTGTACTGACTAATGCCAACAGGTGGCAGAGGGTTGATGGCTCTGCCGACAGCTCCTGTGACTCCCCAGCATTTACAGACACATCCCAGCTGTCAGACACAGCCTGTTGCTGTAGGGCCAGCCCTTGTTTCTGGCAGTCCCAGGAAGAGGAAAAAGATTGTCGAATTACGGTGTAAGAGGGAAGAAAGCTGGTAAAAATCTCCACATGATTTGCGCCTGACTTTTTGCAGCTTTCTGCAGGCAGTGGAATAATGCCTGGGCTGTCCCTGTCTGAGACACCTGTGAGTGTAGGCAGGGGACACTTCACCCACCGTCCCTCTTCGGACACCTCCTGGCCCTGTCCCAGCCAGCTGTCCCTGTTTGTTCATCCATGAGATCCCAGGTAATTCCCACCACCTCTGAAGCCAATGTAACACTTCCTGGCATGCCAAAACAGCAGCCCCTTCAGGAAGCCTTGGCACACGATGATTTAAGAAGCAAGAACCAGGAGGGGCAGGGGAGGAGACAGGCCATGGACAGGCTGTGCAGTGGTAAGCCCAGCATGGGGCTCCCATGCAGGGACAGGGATGTCCAGCAGCAGGCAGGACCACAGGGAACACAAGCAGAACTGTGCACAGGAGCAGCAGCAGCAAGAGAACTTTTAGGGGCAGGATCCCTCCAGTCAGGCTTCCCCTTCTCCTCCCCATGTACGAGCACACCACACCCCTGCCTAGGTGGAGGCTGCAGTACGGAGCAGGCAGCAGCCTGGAGAAGCCTCTGCCACACACTCACCTCCCGATAGAGGCCCAGGCCCAGCACACCAAACGTATCACAGTTCTACAATTCACAGCCCCACACCATCACCAGCCATGCTGGAGTGACTGATGGGGACAAAAGGATCCCGAGGTGCATGCAGCCGCATTTCACCGACAGCCAAGGTCATAAAGCAGCATCTATAGGCACATGTGTATGTGCACAAATGAGCAATACAGTGCAAAAGCCGCTGTCCTCTACCTCTGTTCCCCATAGCTGTCAAGATGCCGCCAGCAGCACCCACCATGTGGTGGCTAACCCCAAAGCAGTTTTCCAGGTAGAAAGCCTCACCTTTGTTTCCAGCCCTTCCCCTTCCCCGGCATCACTGCTTCAGCCATGAGCAGTTTCCATACCACAACCGAAGCAAAGCTATGCCATACGTACTTTCCAAGCCGTCCTTGTCTCAGCAGACACTTGTCCTTTTCCTGGTTCTTATGCTTTATATGCGCTCTGGCAAATGCCCTTTTCTGCCTCTGACTAACAGAGCAAATAGTGCAGCTTTGCACAATGGCAGCTTCCCTGCTACCCGCCCTCACCTTTCCCCACCCGGGCGTTCTCCAGGCCCAGAGCCCCAGTGCGAGAGGTTTCCAGAGAAGGGCTGTTTGTTTCCAGGCTCCCGTGCTGCCCTAAGCCATGTGCTGCTGGAGGTGCAGCACCTTTCCTTCATCAAACCTGAGCATCCACAAGAACTGCCTGTAACTGCACTGGGTGACATGAGGGCAGCCTCTCTTAGGCTAAAAATGCATTTTTCTGTATTGCCAGGGATCATCCATAGGACTGTCTGGGCCATCTGGGGTTTAAGCATTTGGGAGTGCCATCACACCCACCCACCCTGCAGCACAGACAGAGCCACTACCTGCCCTTCAAAAGTTTTGTGGTGAAGGTGAAGGAAGACTGGGGACAAAAAAATAATCATATTCTCCTTAAAGAATGAAGCCGGGAGATATTTGTAGGGATCAAAAGTTCTTTAGCATTTCTCTTGAGAGTGATGGAGAGAGGGTGGATGCAACCTCCATCGTCTGGATGGGAATGCAGGGCTCACAGCCCAGTGCAGACAGATGGGCTCTATAAGGCCATGCAGGAGGAGGGCACCATTTTTCCATGGAGAGGACACAGATAACCCACAACCTCACCAGGTGTTTTATTGTAGATGGGGAGGAATTCATGCTCAGGGTCCATATCTCTGCAACATCAAGGTGAGCTGGTGCCAGGCAGCCCCAAATCCCCATGCCTTTATATTCAGAAATGTGGCATGACCAACAGCCCTGGACAGCCACCACAGCAGGGGCAATGCTGAGTGGCCTGCAGAAGCCACTTGCCCGCAGGAAGACCCAGCTCTGCCCTGCAGCAGTAGTCATTTTCCCAAATTTTGCAACTTGGGTGAGCAACACTGACTCCTTCAAAGTATTAAATATCCTTTCTAAAAGTTGATCCAATAACAAAATACTAGTGAAAATCTCTCTCCGCAGCAGGCACAGGGAAATCTCAGCTGCACCAGGGGCTGTTAAGATGGATGGAA
The DNA here is from genome assembly GCA_013397755.1 of Cnemophilus loriae. Classification (NCBI taxonomy): domain Eukaryota; kingdom Metazoa; phylum Chordata; class Aves; order Passeriformes; family Corvidae; genus Cnemophilus; species Cnemophilus loriae. Next base: position 161,829 of record VZTF01000081.1, read on the forward strand.
CAGGAGAAGGATGGGTGCTCTCAGGTGGTGCTAGAGTGACATACACAGAGGTAGGAAGACAAGCTCAAAACTTTATTGCTGCAGTTAATTAGGGAAAATCAAATACAATCAAGGCAAGCCCCACATGGTGCATTTCCCAACAGTCAGGGCAGCAGTGAGTCCTGACTGCAGCAGCTCCAGGGATGCAGTGAGGACGGCAGTATCTGCAAGAGGATGGGAGAGGAGCATCAGGGAGTGGGGTCGTGCCTCACCACACTCTATATGTCGCCCCAGTCCTTCCCCCTCCACCCTGCACAAGGTCCCCAGCAACATTTTGCTTCAGGACAGGTCACTCTTGTCTCCTCTCCATGGCCATTTCCCCACTGCAGCAAACTTAGTCCCGAGTCAAGACGTTGGCAGGAGAGGCTCTGAGAAGCCGCTTGGCTGTGTGTGACAGCAGCTTTATGCACCAGCACCCCCAGCTTACCAGAATATGCCAAGCTCCTTCCTGCGGTTGATGTCTCTCTTCATCTGGCAAACAGAGCACAAGGGGCAGCACAGAGTGACACAGAAGTCAGAGCAAATGGACCCCTGTTAGGGAGAAACTGGTTAGGGACAGAGGCTTGCCAGAAGCCATGTTCCAGCCAAGAAAATATTAATCGCATTCCAGATCAAGCACGCTGTTATCTTGGGAGGCTGCAGCTTCCTGAGTAGCAAACACTGAAGCCCTGGGCTGGCAAACCCCAAGCACCTTGGAAAGGAAGGAGGAAGCCCTTTGTGCAGGCTGCAGATAGCTACTTATCTTTAGTCTTCTGAGATTCAGACTGGAAAGAAAAATGCACACAGAAACAGACAATTTGGGCAAAGTGAACTTGGGCCCACATGGTTTGCACTTGGGATGGCACCAACCACCTCCCCTGCAGGAAGAAACACCCTGACGTATGTACTGTCCACCTTTCTCCCAAACCTGATTATGGATCTTTATCTGTGTAACCAACTTCACCTATTCTTTAGTCAGCCCACAGTTATCTCAAGTCTTTCCCATCTTGCAAAGCTCAAAGGAGGAAGCAGCAGCTGAGGTAGATACAAATGGGGAAAAAAGGGGGAGCGCAAATTGCTGCTGCCCTGAGCGGAGAGAGGGGCCCCAGGGGGACCTCATCATTCAAGCTCGCAGCAGGGTGAGGGGTCAGGCTCAGCCCTGACCGGGATGTTGTATCTGGTGCGGTACAGGGTCCTCATGGCCACGCTGGTCCCACACAGGAAGCACTCGTCCATGTCCCCTGCCACTTGGCAAGCCAGGCAGGGGAAGCAGAAGATCCCGCAGCAGACTGTCAGGGGGAGAAACACAACACTGGCTGAGGCTCTGCCCACCTGCCCGGAACCACCGGCGCAGCTGGGAGAGCCAGGCTGCATGGCTGCACAGTGGCACCACCGGGCTGAGCAGCAGGGGCAAGGAAAGTGTGTCCCAGGCACTCACAGACGCCACAGTCAGAGCAGCAGTCCATCAGGCCTGTCTGCCATGTGCATCTCTTGACAGAGGACATGGCCCCGCCGTACTGCGGCTGGACCGTCACAGCGGTTGGGGCAGCCATTCCTAGGTCCTTTTCTGAAAGAGACAGGAAACAGGTTAGCCAGTGAAAAAACTGTGGTTGGTCTGAACTGCCAACCAAACTGGTAGCTATCACCCTTCAGGAGGCCGCCTTTTGCCCAGCTCCCTTGCTGCCACTGGAGGTGATAGAGCATAACCATATCTTGCCTGCATTTTTATCTTTTCAAGGTTTTTGCATTTCCTGCCATTTTATCCACCCTTCAAAATAGCATCAGGCCATGGGTGTTCCCCACTCCACCCCATAAAGGCTTTGCTAGTGCTTAGACATGGCTCATTTCCCTTGTGCTGAGCTGGGTTGGGCAGTGAACCCAGGCTAAAGGACATTCCGGTTGCTGGACTTGGCATATTTTACACAAGATGGCTTTGGCATGGGCACAGAGCATGTGGGAAGTAGCTGTGGACTCATTTCCTCACAGCAAAGCCAGGCTCCACACCAGAGAGATACTACAGAAAACTCATATCTTTAGTTTCTTGACATAGGGAGCCAGAAAAGCAGAAAATCAATGTCCCAAGTCTGACACTTTCTCCTTGCCTTCCTGTGGTTAAGCAAGCAAGTAAACTTTGAAAACCAGTAAGCCTCAGGTCTAAAATAATAATAATGATGATGATGATAATAATAATAATAGTAAGAAGAAGAATAGCAACAAGAACAGTTCCTCTCTGCTTCTAGTTCCCTAGCCAAGAAAAAAAGCACAAAATATTCTTAGGTAATGACTCGCAGAAAGTTTGGGCTTGGGTGAGGTTCTCTGAGATAAGATTAACTGCCTGCTCACATTCGTTGAGATTTTTTTTCCCGTAAATTGGGTTGGTTAATTTTATTTCTTAGAAACAGCAGATCTACAAAGGCAGACCCACCCTGCTGGATGGTCAAGTCCTCCTGTTGCTTCTGAGCTCAGATGCCAGATAGAAACTGAAATGAAGGAATGATGCTGAGAGTGGGGCAGAGGGGGTTGGGGTGGGGAGCAACATCTTTCTCCATCCTTTGGAGTAACACATGCTTCTCCAGAAATCCCACTCCTGGCTTCAGCAGGCAGCTCATGCCAGCCTCCAAGCCCAGTGGGAATGCAGCTGGAGGTGGTATCAGGTGTGTGTCCAGAGGGAAGTGCAACACCTCTGCCTACCCACAGCTTCCCTCTGCCTGCCCACAGCAGTGCCCACCGACATGTGGTGAATCTCTCTACACTTTTACAAAGGCACAGTGTTCTCCACACGAGTGTTATTCACCTATTTTCTCCTCTCCTAGCTGCAAACAATAATGAAGAGTTTGAAGCATAGCTGCTCTTGCCACCAACAGCACACCCCACTGAAGGGACAGCAAGCACACAGGGAGACCAGGCATCAAAAGCCATCAATATCTGAGCTTCTGGCAGGACAGCCCAGTTTAAACAGGGAGTAAAGTACCAGTCAGATTCCTTCAACACATTTATACAATTGTGTTAGCGTCATAAAGCAGCAAGCAAAGGTAAACTCTCCATAATCCACCTTTTCTGCATAGCTTTTCAAAGGTCCCCCCCACTTCCCCAAGTAGGATTTGCCAGATAGTTTGCTTTATATTATGTGCTAAGCAGGAAAAAAGAAAAAAAAAACCCTACTTTGACACTGTTATCCCACTCTTCCCAGGCTAACAAGTTACTAATATTTCCATGCTTTTAGAGAACTAACCTGGTGAGCACCCTTGGTCAGAGCAGGCTTCCTCTCCGGCTGGGACCCTTCACAAAGAGGTTGTGGCGAAGATGAAACTAACTTGCTCCCTTGGATGTTCTTATTGGCAGCCAGCAGTACAAATAAGTATAATGGGTGGGAGGTAACTTGAAGGGGAGGTCAGGAGCTGTGCCGTCCTTACAAGCACAAACTTAACAAATGCAGAACACAGTACTTTATTCTTCCTTTTCCCAGGATTAGTTATTCTTTAAAAAAAAAAAAAAAAAAGGTTGCATGTTTATTGTCTTATTCCCATGTTTATTGTCTTAACTTTGCCCACATGTTGTTGCTGTTTGGGGGAGAGCAGCTCTGGATGATGTACTTTCACTGGGACAGACATTTAGGCTTTCATTTCTTAGAAAATACACCCCACATGGAGGTTTTCTCTAAAAATTAGGCTGATTCCCTAGGTGCTTGTCACAAGCCATGTAGCCCAGCCACTGTAAAATTAACCGAGCTCTTACCATACACACATAAATTTCCCTTTATGAGATACTAATATTTACAGTTTCTGCACTAACATGTCCCAAATACGTAACCACTCATGCCCTGTGCAAGCCATGACAGTTTTGGATGCACCTCCACATTTTGTGGAGAATCTGTGGCACCGGGATAGCACTTCTTGTTTCCCAGCAGGATGCACAGAGCGTGCAGAGATCCCAGAGAGGGTCTGGGTGGCTGCTTTCTCAGGAGCAAGTCAAGTTCAATTCGTCCCATGGGAAGTGCTGGTGGTGAGGTTCCCTTCTCTCTCGTGCTCATCAAGAATGGGGAAAGGAGAAGTTCAGGCTAAACTTCAATATGGCAGCTTTGTCAACAGGCTGGGATTTATGGTGCTTTAAATGAAGCCTTTTACTGGTAGTGCTGTTGAGAAAACAGGGAGCCATGCCTTGAAATGCTTCCCTTGGCTTCCAGCAGCTCCAAAGTTTAACTGTGGCTGTCCTTGCTTTACAATGGGGCTGCCCGGCCACTCTCTGGGTGGATCATACACAGCTGGTGTTTTTTGTAAGAACATTGCAATAGGCTGTAGAAATTGAGGTTTGCAAAAAGTTGTAGATCAGCAGATTCTCCCTAGAAGAGGAGACACCTGACATCCCACTGGCTGGCTGGATGAGGGTCATGGCCTAGGAGTCTTCTTGGGAGAAGGGAAATGGGAAGCTGAAATGCAGTCAGGTTTTTTGGGTGGTAAGAACAAAAGGCTCCAGAGAGACCTTAGAGCATCTCTCAGTACCTAAAGGGAGCTACAAGAGATCTGGAGAGCGAATACAAGGGTATTTAGTGACAGGGCAAGGGGGAATTGATTTAAAGTGAAGGAGGACAGATTTAGATTAGATATTACAAAGAAATTCTTCATTGTTAGGGTTGTGGGGCATTGGCACAGGTTGCCCAGAGAAGCTGTGGATGTCCCGCCCCTGGAAGTGTTCAAGGCCAGGATGGGGCTTTGAGCAACCTCATATAGTGGAAAGCATCCCTGCCCACAGCATGGGGTTTGAAACTAGATGATCTCTAAAGTCCTTTCCAAACCAAGCCATTCCATGATTATTTCCTAGAAGACAATGGAAGAATTCCGCTGAAATTAATATTCACCAATTTAACATGTACTACCATAAATGCAACACTGATGAAGATTCAGGAGCACAGATTAAAAAAAATCTCCCTTAACACCATTTTGCTTTCTCTGTGAAGAACAAAGTATGAATTATGCAGTCTACCATTGTATTTTATGGAGCAGTTACAACCAGAAACTCATTTATTCCAGTTTGGACCACTCGCATGTAAATGTTCATGCCTGTTCTCCATACCGCTTAAAACAAGTCCAACCTGCAGCTTCAAACACTACCACAAACGAGCAAAGCCACCTTCCCCAGCACACTGCCTTGTGCTATTTACACAAACTCTGGTGTCTCAGATGATGAGAGGTGTATTCATTCACAGAGGGTCTGTGAATATCATTGATGTGCAGGTCATGGGGGCTGCCTGGCACAGGAGGGTGCCTGGGGACCTCTCTTCAAAGCTCTGGTCCCACCAGCCCTTTCCAGAGGCAGAGTAACAGCCTCAGGGTTTCATTTCAGACATGGAGAAGGGCTTCTGAATCAGAAACACCACGTTTTTTCTAGATGTCTCTGCAGCTTCAATGGAAGAACACGTTACCCCCAAGCCTTGCTTCCTTCCCACAGCTTGAAAGAGCTCAGGCAAAAGGGAAATTCCTGCAGCCTTAAAAGCCGCAGGAGAACAGAGCTGAGCAAGTGCAAGGGGAAATTTTCACAGCCCTTAGAAATACAGCTGACGGTCAGGTGCACATCTCACCAAAACTGAAGCCATTGCAGTCGGGACAAGGAGAGAGCTGCTCCCGTGTCTGCATATCCCTCATCCCTCCCACGCCAGGGGCACTGCGCACAGTGGAGAGGGTCTGCTTGGGTGGCTGATCAGACAGAAAATGGTGGTGTGGCTGGGAGCGTGCAGTGCCATGTGGGCACAGGCACACGAACATGAGGTCCAGCACACAGTGTAGAGCTTGCAGCCAGGGCCAAAGGTACCACCAGCTTTGCAGCAGCTCTTAGCCACAGCAGGCCAGACCTAAAAAAAGTAGCAGAAGTGGTTTCAAATCCCTCTACAATCGCATGCTAGCTCAGGCAATGGTTTGTCACAAGACCTTTCACACATCTTGCGTGAGAAAGACATCACATATCTGGCTGAGCTTCTGCTTTCTGTGCCTCATTACCACTTTCAGTGGTGCCACTCTTTCTCCAGGTCACTCAGACTTACAGGATAATGCCCTTCAGGAGTCAAGCTTTATCTCAAGAGCTCACAAGGTAAAAAACAACTAAAGTAAAAATCAACAAATCAACCCTCTTGTAACAGACAGACCAGTCCGATTAATAAATTTTGTAGTCTACTCCTTCACTAACTCAGAAATTCACTGACTTGCACCTGCACGCAAGCAGAACTGCCAGAGGGTGCAAAAGTGGATCCTCCGGTCCCCATCTCCACAGAGTGGTGGGAAGCAGGAGAACCTCAGCACTTCAGCTGCTCTTGGGTCAGCTCCAGAGGCTTTCTGGAGTAACCTGACCCATGGCTAATTTCCAGCTGGGACATGTGCTCTGTGCCATTTCTATGGCAGTTTTATCCCAAGCTGACAGCTTCTGCCAGAACAATGCAGGGGATGATGTACCTTTCCTTCTGCCATCCCTTGCGTCTAGCACACATGGTATCCTTGCTTTAACCCAATGGTGCTGCTCCCAGCGTACACAAGGAGCACCTGAGCAGCAGCTGAGCAAACAGCCACACATGATACATCATGAAGTTAATCTAGCATTAACCAAGGTATTGGCAGAAGGACATCCAACACGCTTTGCAACAGTATTTGACAAGTGAGAAGTATTTTTTTAATGTATTAATGTTATTTAGCAGAATAAGTTGTACTGTGGATTAAAAAGGGCCTTTACTGCTTAATAATAATGATGTTTTTTAAGACAGATAGGAGAAGGTATTGAGAGAGTTGAACCAGGAGAGACGATGTGCAATATGGGGAAGGTGTATGGCTCCGCATCTGCTGCATGTACATGACCACAGGTCCTCTTCGGAGGAGAGCTTTGCTTTTCCATGGCAGTCTCATGACCCAACATGCTCGCCCTTGTGGAAGGGTAGGTTATAACCTCTGATGGAAGCTCTCCAGCTGTTTAACCTCCATTTTTCTGACTTAATGTGGCATGAATAAATCAGCACTGAGCAGTTTGATTTTTTTGCCTCCCGCTTCCCCTCTTGCCACTGATTTCTCAAGCAAAGCCTGAAGACAGCAGGTACAACACTTTCTGCCTTTGCACCCACTCCATGTGGATGGCTTCCCTGCGTGCATGTGCCAAGATCTCAGAGGATCCCTGGCAGCACAGCAGCTCATGGCTGGGCTGAGAGACACGCGAAGGAGTGAGAGGACACTTCCCCTCATCCTACACAGCGTATGAGAAAAAACGGACCACCAGTAGTGGTCCCCAGGTGGTGCTGCCAGCGGTCCTGCTGTGGAGAGCACATTCATCAGATAAAGACACAACAAGGGAGGAAACTGTAGGTGCCAGAGTCCTCCTTGTCAGCTGTCACCTGGGAGAGGAGGCATGCCTGCACACCAGACCTTCAGCCTGCCCTTTACCTAGCCAAGAGCAACCTCAGCCCCACCAGCTCCAGAGACAACCTGTACTTACACAGCCTTGGCTTTCTGCCCTGGGTTTTCCTCCCAAGGAGGAGGGAGGAAGGAAACTCCCACCCTTCATCTAACAGATACTGTCAGAGTGACACATTACTGTGGTCTGCCAAATCCTTCTTTTATGCTGCACCCATTGTGCAGTGTCGTGCATGCTGACGTGTGGGGGAAAAAAGGGATCATGCCAACTCTCAGCAAATAAATTCAAGGTGCCTTCCAATAAATCCTTAAGTAAAGCACAACAGTAATGCATGTGTACGTGAAATCATGGTGTACGTGAAGTCTGTGCATTCCTCCATTTTCCTCTCAAGTACTTTTATTTCCATTTCTATATACTCCTTGAAAAAGTGGTTAATAGCATGACAGCATTTAGGGGAAAATAAGCTCTGATGAAGCTGAAAATCTGTTTGACAAACATTTGGCTGTGCATGAGAGGCAACACAAAATGCACACAGGTTTTTCTACTAAGCAGCCACCTAACTGTGTTGAAGTTTCTCCCCAAAGCAGACCCCTGGTGCTATGTATGTGCTGCTGCTTGTGAGGTTAACTTGAAGATAAAATTATTTCCCTTCAATATTGAATCATAGAAAAACATTTATGTTGGAAAAGACCTCTAAGATCATTGAGTCCAACCATTAACCCAGCACTGCCATGGTCACCACTAAACCATGTCCCGAAGTGCCACAACCTCACACCTTTTGAACACTTCCAGGGCTGGTGATTCCACCACTTCCCTGGGCAGCCTGTTCCAATGTGTGATGAGCATTTCAGCAGAAGCATTTTTATCCAGATTAAACCTCCCCTGGTATAACTTGAGACCATTTCCTCTCTTCCTGTCACTTGTTATCTGGGAGATGAGACTAACTCCCACCTGGTCACAAGCTCCTTTCAAGGAGTTGTAGAAAGCGAGATACTTTTCATTCAGAGCTGAACTCTCTGAATGCTTTGACACCAGTGTAGGAAAAAAATAAGGTCCTGTGGAATGGACAGGCCACTGCTTTACCCCACTGCCCTTACAATCTGTTACAGGCTTGGTTCTGTTCTTTATGCAGTTGATACAACTTATTTCATATTAGGTATATTTTATTTATTTATTTTGTTTTGTATTAGGTATATTTCCTTGTTACTGTACCTGTCACAGACAAGAATCTCTGCAATTTGGAGGAAGTGTGTTTTGCGGGCGTAAGTATTCAGGGGGGCTTTGGATTTTGTTTTGCCTTAGGATGGGAATTGCCACCCCAGAAATTACAGCTGTATTGTTAGAAGCATTGAACTTGGCATGGACACTGTTCTTTTGTTGTTGGTTTTGTTTCAGTTTCTTTTAAGTGTATTAGACCTCTTTCTGCTTTGTTCAGACAAAATCACTTGTGTACAGCTGTCTGGAAGTGGTGTTTTTTGGTGGTTTTTTTAAACACCACCATCCAGGAAAAGAAAAATGTTGTAAAACCAATGAAATTTTTTGCTATTTTCTTTGTAATTTTGGTACTGCATCTAGCACACTGTGTTAAAATTTGCTCTGGCCTTTTGCCTCCATCACAAAATACAGGCAGGCATTTCAGGAAAATCAAAATCACCTCTTCAGTATACCAGGAGCCTTCAGATAGTACCTAAACTTCATATTATCCATGGCCGGCTAGCATGCGCATTTTCTCTTGGCAGCTTTCTTTTGAAGCTCAAATGGAGCCTCTCTCCTGGTATTTGCACTGTGAAGAGTTTAGGAATCAATTAATAGCCCTCTCCCAGCTTTTGCCAAAATGGAAATAGAAAAGGAGTGCCTTTTTTTCCCAGGTCACGTCACCAGTGGCTGGCGAGATGCCTGACCTAGTGCCCTGGTGTTGCCAGGCTCCCTGGCAGCCAGGCCGGCTGGCACGGGCACTCCGGCTGTTTGCACAGCACAGCTCCTGCAGCACTTATCCCTTCACATTAACGGCACCATATTTACCAAGAAATACAAACAGCAGAACCCAGGCAGAGTTTGCCTTGGCTGACCCTCCTCTAGCGAGTCTTTTCCCTGGGAAGGGGAGTGTGAGAGCTCCTGTGTGCCACTGTGATAAGCAGGCTTCTAAGGCAAAGATCCAGCCCCACCCTGCAGGGCTGCCAATGCCTTGGCAACCTCTCCTTTTATCCCTGCAGGAGTAGGACCCTTACTTCGATAGGGCTAATCCTGGACAAAGAGCTGGTGTTGCTTTGATACACCCTTCTACAAAGTACATCACACAGGCAAGGGCTGGTGTTGGTACAGAGCTTTCAGTTTCACTGAGCAACTGGCAGTGTTTCAGTTTGCCATTGTTAGGCACGTTTGACCTTCCTGCCACCTGAAAAAAACATTTGTTATCTCAACATCCAGTGGAGGAATGCCTGGAAAAGGAGGTGGGGGAGAAAGGCAAGGTTTGATAGTGGAGAAGAAACTTCCAGGGGACATTGTTTAGTTGTGCAAAAGCATGCTAATAAAAAGCTGATGCTTACAGACAGGTGTATTTGAAAACTTTTAAAGAAACTGCATCTAATTACAGCAGAGAGTGTCTTTGTGAAGATTTGGAATAGAATACCTTGGGAGTGAAGGGAGGAGATGCACATATATCTGCCAGCAGATCCAAATACGAAGGTTTTAGCCAGGAAGCAGCTCAGCCTTTATCTCTTCTGCACTTAAAAAATTATTAATTTCTGTGTATTAATCATAAAATGCTCATGCAATTAACACTCTCAGTAGCTTTTAACTCTTTTGCACTTTAAAAAATATTTATTTCCTCGTATTAATCCTAAAATTCTCACGAATTTAATATCCTCAGTCTCACAGCCTGGAACCTAAATCTTTCTGTTTTTCAGGCAAGAAACCTAAAATACAGCTATGTCCTATCTGTGTAAAATGCATTTTGAGATGAATTTGGAAAACTCCCACAGGAAACATGAAATTATTTTCAAGTTCAGGACACGAGGACTGTTTTGAAACTTTAATTTATACTCTATTTAGCTACACCTTTTTCCTCCTCTCATTTTAAGACAAACACTTGTGACAAGCAGTCATCAGACAAAGGACACCAAAAGGTTCAAAGGCACTACAAAATGTGAGCTCTTCCCAAATCTGAGCTATTTAAAGACAATTCAATATGTTAAAAAAAACCCCATAATTTAAATATGTTAACATATTTTAAAATGTTAAATATGTTAATAATGTTAAAAACACATTAGTAACTTTTGCCACCACCTCTCTGAAGTGAGAGGTGAGAAATTGATCCATACTAGTTACTTTACAAGACTTTTTAATTACTAGTAAATGGCTAAAAAACAAAGTTCAACATTAAGTTGGATGCATCAAATTCTCCCTCTACAAAATGCAGCTGTCACATAATTGATCAGAAGCCTATTGTTTTTTTCATTTTTAAACTGCTTTTCTTCAACTTCATACATTCTCCACCCCAAAAATATAAACCCTATTTAAGAACAACTTCTGTGTAAGGGCCATTTAGCTAACCTGCACTCGCTATTTTTACTGTTTCTAGGCATTCCCCTAGAAACAAGTTTTTCCTGTAAGACTACAAATAAAACCCATAGGCATAAGTCAAAACAAGCGGAATTAAAAAATAAAGCCAAAAAAATGTCCACAGTTTGCATGACAAATTTGTAGCCCAGGGTCAACACTGGTCACACACACCTGGCAACAGCTCTGGGCTGCTCTGTTTTTGTTTTCAGTCCTTAGTCTGTGTTCAAGTCACTCTTGACAAACAAGCTCAGCTCACTCTGTGCAGGCAGCTTTGCAGAAGCCTGCCCTTTTCACATGGAAAGCACCTGCTGCAGCAATCACAGCAAGAGCAGAAAATCTTAAATACTTCTCGATTGACTCCTTATTGTGGACCTCACACACTCAGAGTCCTGAATGCTCCTAGACATCCCAGGAAAAAAATAGTTATTGCAATTCTTCCACGCAGCAAGCTCCAGCTCAAAGTGAAAATTACCTTTGTAATAAACCACATCATCAAACATGTACAGTCAGATTTTATTTACATCCAGAAATCATTTTGCATTTTTACACTTGCTGTCACTAAGAGACACCTGTTTCATATAAAATCTTGGGTTCACAGTCTCCAGAGCTTGACAGAAGTTTGCTGGTACTACACAGGACCAGTAGAGCAGCTTCACTTATTGGAGCTTCTATGCACATTGAAGTTATTCACAGATAACCAAAACTTCCATTGTAGAATTATCTCAACTGCATGATTTCAGAAACAAGAATGTTTCCACCAGCTTTTATAAATAAACAATATAAAGCAGCTATACTTTTATTAAAAATGTTTTCCTTCTTACAATACTTACACTTCAGTTGGACTAAAATATCAGTATAGTGATTTCAACTATCTGTTTTCTGAAGGCTCTTCTACATTTTTTAAGTCTTTTCGTTTCCACAGATTTCCAAGCACAATCCCTATGAAAAGCAGAATTCCTACAGTACGATTTGAAGCAAATTTTTTCCAACAGTCTTCAGGCTTGTCTATGTCCAAAGTGTAAATCTGCAAAAGCACAGTATAACATTACAGGATTATTATTCTACAGACTCATAAATATCCGACACATCACAAAATGATCTGCAACTTCAAAAAATTATTCTTAAAGTCTAAAATCTACCCTTACCTCCACAAGAAACAGGAATACTTAATGTGCTTAAGAACTTTTTTGCGTAACTGGCATCTGTGTTTGACAGATTTATTCAACATACAGCAGAAAAGTCAAGGATCTCATATGAACATGATTCCCAGACCATCTCAGTGGAAGACTATATAAACAGCCTGGTTACTGTTGTGTCTGGTTTGATATTTAAAAGTGCAAAAATATCCGGGCATGTAAATAAGTTTCTGTGAGATTTTCCTCAGTAGGTTGCCACCTAATTCTTCAATGTAACTTTAAATAAAAATAAGCCCTCCAGAACATGTACTTTTCCATCTCTGCTGCAAGGTGTTGTTCCATGTTTCAGTAAAGACGAGGCACTGGAGAGCCAGCAGTGAACCAGGTTAACTGGAAAGCACAGGGAAGCGCCAGTGCCTTGCCACACAGGGCTGGTTCAGTCCAGTTGCTCCTAGCCAAGTTCAATTCACTTCCAAACAAGAACCAAGACACCTCAAACAGCAGCCAGAAGCAAGGTTTGGCTTACCCAGCACAGCAACTCTCTGCTGTGAGTAACAACTAAATGCAAAAAAAAAGCCAAGAAAACCCCTACAAGGTTCAGCAAGAGCAAAGTTACTAAAAAATAGTCCCAAAACCAAAATTTGGTTCAAAAGTCTTGAGAAGGGTAACAAGAGCAAATGTTGAGCAAAATGAGTGAAAGGATTAACAGAGAAGGAGCCCTTAAAACCTCAAACCTTGCACTTCAGCCTTTGAAAAAGTTAAAATACAAAGTATTTGACTGAAAGAAGTGAAACCTTCCCCAGGACACCTGCTTCATTTGTGATTGTACAGACAAATCAGGGCTGGGTCCTGGTCAAATAACCAAAAATACTACTCAGAAGCATCTAAACTACGATGTGATCCACACTCTGGAGAACTTGTCAGCTCCTCAGACACTGGGAACTTGAAACACTGAACTGACGAATTCAACTCAACAGCAGCCAAGCTATACTTTCAGAAACACAAGGAAAGTAAAAGATGTGATTTTTCTATTGGCGCACTTCTTGAAAGGGATATAATTTGACATCATCATGACCCAAATTCCTCTGCCTCAGGCAAAAATTCTGTGAATTAAGGAAATCTTGGAAATCCTGGTCCTCAAGCATCTTACTCAGCTTTCTAAACTCAGTTAAGCACATGATCAGAAATCTTGAACAAGAAGATAAGCATGAAAATGTTTAAGCAGGACTGATGTTAAAATAATCACTCAAAAAGAAGCCACTCTGTGGTACATAGAACAGTTCTGCTCTTGTGACTTTGGCAGTTCACACAATTGTGAATTCTCCATCACTTACACTCATTAGTCTGCATCCTCACTTATAAAGATCCTTAAAAGTGGTTTCCATTCATGCCAAAACTACAGCACAAAGCCTCTCTGACAGTTCAAACAGTAAATGATCATGCAGTGGATGTAGTACTCCTCTTTCCCTCATACATTTCCAAGCACAGTCACTATGAAAACAGTGGCTGAGTGCCAGACTACATCACCACAAGAACTCCCTTACTCAGAGATATGTTTAATATCCACTACCTGCATAAGCTCCACTCATTAAAATGCAACACGACCAATGTGCTTTAAAGTTCCACATTACCACAGATTTAACTGCTCAGACTGGCAATGGTTTTACTACTTGCAATACACAAACCTCTGCCATCACTTACCTGTCAAGACCAGCAATTAATTTTTGAATAGACTGACTCGTCACTTGCTACAAGACTGTGTAACACAGTTGTTGAGATTCAGAAACAACAATGTAGCAAGATCCTATCTGCATCCTTTACTGACAAAGTTAATTTCTTCCTTCCTGTTATTCATAAAAATTTCTAAACTAATGCAACTACAAGACTGAACTGAATTGCTCTCTGCTATAAAAAGAACTCTTTAGAACTGTCAATTAACATAAAATTATATTATTAACATCTGCTATTATATGTGCCAGACACTGCAAGAGCTGAATCAGAACAGTTAACAGCCCAGTATTTTGCAGGATATTGAGGTGGATCTAGCAGCAGCTGCTGCTGGGAGTGAGCAGAAAACCACCTCCTTGAGATCACAGCTTAATGTGTGGAATTGCTGTTGGTTACGAGCAGACCGAAACCCAGTGCTCCACTGTTTGTGGTCAGGACTGAAGGTCTCTTCAACCAAAGGGTCTGCAAGAGGTACTTAAGAGGACCAAGCTTATTGCCAGAAGACTGCAGTTCTCTTTACAGGAACTGTTTTTCATGGGTAGCTCATGAATTGATGGGGGTTGAAAAGCTCTCTGACTTCTTAGTAAGAACTTCCACATGGAAAAAGTATAAATAAATCCATCAAACCTGGTGTGCCAGGTGAGCCCCTACGGCAGCCACAGCCGAGTAATATGGGAAGGTTTGGTTGCAGTTCATCCCTGCCATGCACAAACTCAGGAGCATGGCCAGGCTGAAGCCACTGAGCCACTGCTTTGTGTCCTCCTTGAACTGCAATGCAGTTGACTTCACACCGATCATGATGTCATCCCTCTTATCCTGAAATGAAAGGATGAATTACCAGAAAATCCACAATCCAATGCCACTTCGTAAGAAAAATAAAAATGGGGGACTTGCTTAAATTTCCAATGCTTCTTACTAGGAACCCAATTTAAGGGCAGTTGTAGGTCCCCACATTAAGATTTAAACTAGAAGGTTGGTCTTACAGCTGCTAAGCAGTAAGCAGTAAGCTGCTTACAGCAGAGTTAATATCAACATCAAACTTATTTACACAATGCAAAAGTATAAGAGCACAATAGGCACTGTATTTCCATCTTTCCACCTGATTTGTAAAACCCCGGCAAACAGCAATAAAACATCAAAGGGCTGGGACTTCTTTGGTGCTGCTTCAGCTCAGCTGAAGGTGAAGAACTGCAAGAGGTTAGTTCTGCTGTTTGACAACAGATTTGTAAATGAAACGCACAAATGTGTGCGTTTAAACACAGGTATCTGGAACGTCTCACTGCTACCCTACCTGATGAGCATAAATGGTGTCGTACACCAACGTCCACATGACTCCAGCAAAGTACAAGGGCAAACACACAGACCACTCACACGACCCTCTGATGGCAGACCAGCCAAGAAGGGCTCCCCAGTTAAATGTAAGTCCTAAAAACAGAGAGAGATTTAAAAAAAAAAAAAAAAGAAGTTACAAGAATGCCAGAAGCAATTAAATATGATTTGTTTGAGAGTGTATCATATCAGCAGCTTTTTGTATAGTACCAACATCTCTATTTTTCTACCACTTATGTTGAGGCAGGTAATAAATATAAATAATTTGACATCAAATACTATGGACATGCAAGGAAAAATACATACGCCACACATTTTTCCCTAATTTGAATTTGACTTCATTAGTGTAGGGAAACATTTGCACAGAACTATTCCAGAATACACAAACAAGAGGTCTGAAGGTAAAATGCTTAGATGTCAGTGTAACAAAAGACGTCAGTGTAACAAAATGATCAGCATAACTGACTGCAAAAGAGTACACAGAAGCCAACTATGGTACTTCTAGGCTGAAAATGGCAGTTTTGGTAAAAAAACCCTGAAGACAGCTGTAACGTGAAAGCCAATACACACAGGCACGTTTTAGTAGCTCAACCTAAAATACAAGCACACCATCAGTATCTGTTCAGGAGTTATTTTAGAAGCTGATGACTGAAATGCTGTACAGACAAATCTGTATTTAAGAAGGGTTTTGAAATAACCCCAGAACTATAGCCCATTCTCAAATGACAAATATTTATTTCCTCTCCACTTTTCTTCCTCCTATCACTCCATCAAAACAAGGAACTGATTTCTAACCAAAAAAAAACCCCAAGCCACACATCAGCTCTGATGCCTGTTATAAATTAAGAAGCTTGTGGCACAAAAGAGCTTTGTCTATAAGGTATTTCTATTTTGATATGAAGTTATAAAAAATCTGATTGCTAAAGCTCAAATACTAATTTGTAAAACACCCCAAAAACTACAGTTGAAATAAAAAAATAGTAAAAATATTTCCATCTCACCCAAAACTAGCTGTGGCCAGTATGTTATTCTCTTCATCAGAGGGTAGGTGATCACAAGGGATAAAGAGGCTGCTCCCAGAATGATACTGTAAAAAGTACCAAGAGGATTATTGTTTGCCAGGCTAAAAATCAGTAGATGTAGTGCAGCACTGCAGGAGCTGTACATGGTACTGAAATAATTCTTATCCTTTCAACTACAATTGCATGACTAATAACCTCCTCCCTCTGACCCCAACACCTTTTCTGCTCAAAACCTCTGTGGTTAACCCAGGACCCAGAACCAGACTTTAAAATCCAAAAGATAACTCATACATCACCTGTAGTAATTCAGACACAGAAGCACACAGAGCGCCAGGCTGAGCTGTCCCCCAAGAAAAACCAAGGACTGGAAAGTGGAGATATCTCCAGCTGCCAGGGGTCTACTTGCTGTCCTTGCAACCTAAAAAATTGAAACAATATTACCACCAGGTACATCTGTAACTCATGGGCAATTTACAATGTTTGTTTCCTGTTTTCTGAAGAGAAATGTAAGGGCTCTAATTCTGTTGTTGACTTATGTTTCTCTCTAATGGCATTTTCAGAATCCAGTCCCATTGATCTGGAGTTAATAGCTGTGAAAAGACAATTAATTTAGTCCTAGCTGGGATACAGTGGAGTTTAGAAACTCTGTCTGGAATAAGAAATCTTACAAGGTAAACTGAAGAAAGAAAATATCAGAAAAAAGTTAAAATAAATGAATGGTGAGTTACTTGCCAAAGGTGACCAATGCCAAAAAAGCCCCAAATGACTGAAATTCACCTCAGCATGAGGAGAAACTTCTTTACACTGAGGATGACAGCACTGGAACAGGCTGCCCAGGGAGGTCGTGGACTCTCCCTCTCTGGAGCCATTCCAAACCCCACCTGGACATGTTCCTGTGTCACCCGCTCCAGGTGACCCTGCCTCAGCAGGGGTTGGACTGGATGATCTCCAGAGGTGCCTTCCAACCCCAACAATTCCTTGAAATTGTGCATGTTGATGAAAATGGTGTCAAGTCTATTCAGAGAGGTTCAAAAGCCAACTTTTTACAGATTATGTACATATAAAGTATCTTTCATATGTTTGAATAAAGCAAATTTAAATAAACTCTTTTAGCTCCCCCCTGCCATCAGGTTATGCTAACACTAAATACTGCTTTTGCAGCTTAAACATGCACTTAACGTATCTGTGACAAATTCCACTGCACAGTGCAACCAAACATGGGATGTTTCACCTAAAGAAAACATCTCCCAGATAACCAGTAACACAAATTCTAAACCCCAAACCACCATCACCTACACCAGCCAACATCCTGCTGTCAGCCTGGCCTCTACAGCACTTGTGTTGAAGGCAGCCTTTTAAGGTACCCCAGAAAAAGCTGTGAAGGCAATTTTTAAAACTTTCCATGTAACCACGTCACATTATGCATAAGTTAAATCATTATACTGAAATTCCCTCTTACTTATCACACCCCCACATCAAATCTGTTTAGCATATGTAGTCGTCAACATCTTCCAAACCCTAAACTATCCAAGGCTGCCACAAACCCCATCCTGATTCCCTGCCTTCCCAACAGCACAAACACAAGTGCCATACTAAGAACTTCAGGTATTGGACTGGCTCATTATTCTGTGTCTTGAGGGCCGAAATCCAAACCTCAAAACCACAGGAGCAATATAGGAACTGAAAACAGGAGGAGCAAACAGTGACACATCACTAGGACATTCTCCTCCAAGCCTGCACCTGTGCATGTTTCAAAATCCGACACTGGGTGCTGCCTTTTGCTTATCTCCCTCTTCGGAACAAATGGGAGATGATAAATGAAAAACACAACATAATAGAAGGGGATTAGCTCAGGGTTGGGCATGATACTCTGAACAGCCAAAATTAACAATACAAGAACATGAGGAAACACCGTTCCTAAAATTAAGAAAAAAATGCGGTTCTTGGGTAGATTGTAACCAGCAAGTGTAGCAAAAAAGTGTTAGCTGTTTTGTTCTGTGGTGCAAAACAAGGTTGAGAAATAAACTTGTTCAAATACTACATACAGCTGACAACAGCATGTATTTTATCTTACACAGAGGTGAGCATTCTAGAAGACTTATTACAGTACTGGACAGAGAAATGTTACACAAAATAAAATAATTTCTACTATTTTTTAAGGAAACGTAGACAAATTAATTGCGTGCATCTCAGATAGAAACATGGAGGAATTCCTGAACCTGGAGCCTGCACTCAGCAAGGGATCACTGGTGATGTTCATGTACTTCAGTGCCTTCAAGATCCTTGGTGCCTGGCTAAGAAAAAACGGCATCTGCTAAGTGGAGACTCCCTCCCTGGAGATAGTCCAAACCCACTTGGATGCATGCCTGTGTAACCTGCTCTAGGTGAGTTGGCCTTGGCAAGGGAGTTGAACTAGATCATCTCCCGAGGTTCCTTCCAATCCTAAAAATTCTGTTTATTCCGTGATGATGGAGATGAGTGGGCATGTGCTCGGTTCACTGAATAACAGAAGGGCTTGGGTTGGAAGGGGACCTTGAAGATCACCTCGTTCCAACCCTCGTGCTGTGGGCAGTGACACTTTTCGCTAGACCAGGTTACTCAGAGCCCCATCCAACTTGGCCTTGAACACTTCCAGAGATGGGCCACCTAAAACTTCTCTGGGCAACCTCTTCCAATGCCTCACCATCCTCTGAGAGAAGAATTTCTTCCTAATATTTAATCTAAACCTACTCTTTCAGTTTGAAGCCATTCCCCCTCGTCCTGTCACTACCCGCTCGTGCAAGCAGCCTTGCCCCGTCGCTCTCTACCTGTCTGTCATAGTCGCGGTCCCACATGTCATTGATGGTGCAGCCGGCCCCTCGCATGAGCACGGCTCCCACGCCGAACAGAGACAGCATGCTCCAGTCCGGGAGGCAGCCGGGCGCGGCCGCCAGCCCGATGCTCCAGGTACACGGCAGGTACAGCAGCCACGTCCCTGCGGGGAGACAAAACCCGCGGGCGGGCTCAGCGGGGAACGGGAGGCCCCGGGCGGCAGGGAGCCTCGACCCTCCCCGCCGCGCTCACCGGCGGGCTGGTGCAGCCGCATGAGCCGCAGGTAGGGCTGCAGCGGGGCCGGCGCGGCGCGCACCAGCTCGGCCGCCGAGAAGCTGCGCGGCCCCGGGGGCGCGGCGGAGCGGCGGAGCAGCAGCGGC
>VZTF01000081.1:181352-227027 GCA_013397755.1 Cnemophilus loriae
GGGGCGGGCGGGCGGCGCGGAGCCCGGGAGTGCCCCGGAACCCGGGCGCGCCCCGGCACAGCCGCGCCAGCAGCGCCACCGCCATCTTGCCACCGCCCCGCTGCCGCCGGGACGGGGTCACGCGGCCCTGCGCATGCGCAGCGACCTCGGGCGCCTCCGCGCCGGTGCTGAGGCCGGTCGGGACGTTATCAGTGAAGTCCTCGTCCCCGAAACTTAAAGTTATCGTTCTTAACATACGTGTCATCTCCAAGGCCTCTCCTCACTGCAGTTAATTAGAAAAAAAAAAAAAAGAAATCAGATTTCCCATGTGGCCTTTGTATCTCTGCTCCTCGCTCGCTCGGTTCTCCCACCGCCTGTGTGAGGGACTGAAATGCTGAGGGTTTGCACCCCCCGAGCCGGAGGGGAGGAGGAGAGCGCTTGGGATGTGTGGTGGGAAACCTCAGACTTGCATAAGAACAGCGCAGGTGGCCACAACAAAGCCACCTTCGCGTAGCAACAGGAGGGATACCTGGGCATTCCCATCTGAACCAGACTGTATATTAACGCAGTGAACGTCATGTTTCAGGGGCTTCCCCCACCCCTGACGGATCAAGACTGCGACCATCACACATCAAAACGGCATCAATCAAGTCTCGTTGCCCGGTCCACAGGTGGTGATATCTGTGCAGAAAAGTTCACACCACCAGAGGTTTATGTCCAAAAAGGAGACAGAGGAGTCCTGTAACTTTATTTGAATACAAGGAGAGGCCATGGGGCATTCCCCTAGGGTGTCTCAAGTTGTTGGAGGACGTAGCTTCCTTTTAATCCTATTTTCCCGGCCGCATCACCCTCTTCCTTTCCCCATTGACTGAGGTACTTGAGAGGTACAGGCTTCCCAAATTGCCTAATATATATCCCCTTCTAATATGCACAACATCCCCGCCTCCCGCCTGGTTTTGTATCTCTCTTCTTTTTCTCTAAGTCCAGGAATTTAAGACGGCCTTGGATGAGCAACAGTCTGTGTAAATTAGTAACATTCCTCTGAAATTTACGGTTCCTCCCATTGCTTCTTTCACCCATCAGTATCTGGCTTTTCCTACAGGCAGACTCACAGTTTGTTTGTAAAGACACATTCTTCTCATTCCTTTCACGTCTTTCCACTATGTTGTCCTTTCTCTTTCTTTTCCCTAAATATTTTCTTAAATGATATCTTTATACTTTTCTATTGTTGTATTTCTATAGATAAGAACCGAAACAGCTGCATACCTCCTTTCCTTCATTCTAAACTAAATGTGTATAATCTCTGGTCATTCAAGTATCATTTCACTCTTATCCACCCCAAGGGACCCATTAACAAGAACCTCAGTTACCTCACCTTCCGGGCCTGGTCGTAACACCAACTTATGAGTTATTGCACGAACCAGAGAGCAGAAGACAGAGCCATAAAACCTTTGCTTTGCATGGCATGGTTTAAGTGTCAAAATGTCCCCAGATCTGGTGCTGAAATTTTCATTGGGGAGTTCATTGTCCCATTTGTAGAGTATAATTTTTTTGCATTACACACTTCCTTCAGCTTGAACGACTCACACTGGTAGAAAACAATGGAAACCATTTTGAACTTTAATTTCCCGAGATGCTGACTAGCAGGAGGAAGTGAAATATGAACGTGATGGAGAAGTGACTTTAGTGTTTTGCCATTTATTGTTTTAATGAGTGGTACTCCACAGCAGTTAAATTATTTGCACAGGACCATAAAGGAAATAGTTGCTCAACTCTGATGAAGAGTAACTAATAATCTAGGCTCCATTTTACATTGATAAGGTCATCATGTGCTTTATTTGGATACAGACAAGTGCCTGAGGTGTGTTTGAATAGTGAGTCCTGGCAATGAATCCCCACAGCCTCTCTGCCTGCCGTGTCCATAGGAACGTGGATTCTCTGATTGTCACCAGGTGGATGCTCCTCTACAGACACTGCTTTGGGGTTTTTTTGTGTGTGATGTGCTGAGGAAACCCTGGACCATCCGCAGAAAATTTTTAAGGAGCTTGTGGAAGTAAAGCAGGAAACGTAAACTTTTAAAAAGTAAACTTCTACAGTTACTGCCACTGTATATGTATTCATAATAAAGTGACTTGGCCCTTCACTGAAAGATAATCTAGGGAATAGCTCATATTTCAGACTAATAAAACCCAGCTCTCTTGTTTGGCTCAAATCTGAGTTGATGGTCAAAATGTCCCTGAGTCTAAGGAGGTTATCAGTTTTATTATTTTCACATACACCAAATGATCCCCTGTACCAAAGTGGGATGCAACTTACTTCGCCTTCCAGGAACTGATTTACAATGTAAGAATCTGACCTCCAGAGTCAAAAGGGCAAAAGTGAATTGGAATGAGTGTCATATGATTCTCCCTGTTCTCAAATAAGTTTACATACACGTATTCAATCCCCCAAGTTTTACAACATTCACAGAGGAATAAGAGCCCCAGAGATATGGATGAAGCAGGCCTTGGTCCTGTGAGGGTGATGTTCGTCTCTGTTTCAGACCACAGCTGCCTTGGAGTGCTGGGATCCAGCATCTTTCCTGTTCCCTGCACTTATGTCCCTCTTGCTCTGGTTGTATAGAGCTAACAGTCACTATTAGCTTGATGTGCAACACTTTGTAAAGAGAAACGTGGTTACTGAGCTGTAAATCAAACCTCCGCTCCCCACCCTGAAGAACAGGGCTCAAAGAAGGAGAAGTGGTTGGCAGCAGCTGTCATTTGCATGTGCAAACATCCCCAGGCTTCTCCTGGTAGTTCCTGTGTGCCAGTCACCAGCACCTATATCTGAGTCAGGCTGGGTGAAGGGCTTCTGAACTGGTGGGCAAACACAATTGAAACACACCAACCTGCGTAGGATTACTTTCATTTTTGTGTACTTGGGTACTCTTGTTGATAACAAAGAAAAGTACGGGTAGTTATGACCAAAAGAAAAGTAGGGAGTCCTGGTATCGGTATGTCAAAAAGGAGTCTTAAAAAAACATAAGACTGCCAAAAGTTGGTATAAATCGCTTTAATTAAAATCTTCAAATACAAAACTCACAAGCATTGGAATAAACAAAATTTTTAGAAAAGTTCTAAAAAGAAGCTACCAGGCAAATAATAACTTCGATGTTTTAGTTGTAACTTACATTATAATACTACTACTACTACTAATAATAATAATATATTAACTTTATGCTGACTGTATGTAAGACTTTCCTCTCCATCTTACACTCTCTTTACTTCTTTTATGGAACTTGGCCAATGTAAACAAACTCAGCCTTCCTCATTTCTGATCTATGTTATCTCCTGATACATAACCCTTCACAGAAAGCGTCTGCTCCGTGGATGCACACACTCCTTTGACACCCTGAACTCAAGTATAACATTTTTAGTGTGCGGGTTTTCATCACAGCTACAAAAGTACATCAGTTTCGAAAGTCCTCTCATTAAAAAAGGTTCCCTGCCGTGCATTAAACCCCATGTAGCTGGTAGCATCTTTTTAAAGCTTAAAAAGGAAAGTACAGTAGTGTGGGGTTGTTGTTCCCTGCTGTGCTCAAAATATTATAAGGCATTGACAGTGATGTGGGTTACATACCTTCAAGAAAAGTAGATGCAAATAAATATATGCAGGAGGCCACAGCTACCATCCAAGGGCTTTTGTTGCCGTGGGGACCAGCAGCCTGTGTGCCACAGGGAGCTATTGCTGGCACAGCCAGCTGCAACAGGATGTGCGTGGGGAAGGCACAGCTGGGGAGAAAAGCCACCACCAACACAGATTTCTGTCCAAAATTGCTGTTTTCCCAGCAGGAAGAATGTCATCTTGGCTGGGCAGTTCTGTCCCCAGGATGCCGTAAGGCCACCGATGTCCCTCTGGTGGTTGAGGGATGAGTGGTTTGCTCAGCCTCTTTCCAATCCCATTTCCTCGAGGACAGAAGAGACCCGTGTGCTTTAGGGAGTGTAAAGCAGAGAGAGCTTCACCTGTGCACTGGTTCAGGGAAGTCCTTTCCAGCTGAGCTGCCTGCGGGGTGGTTCATGTTGAGAAGTCACGAACGCTCACTTTGCAGCCCCCTGAGCACAGAGGGTTATTGCCAGGGGACTGGTGGGCTCCTCTCCTTTCCTTGCAGGGATGAAGTGTGTAACGGCAGAGGTAGACCACCCAGCAGGAACAGCCTGCATTCTCTGTGTCAACAAATCGCCTTTGGAAAGCGCATGGCCACAGCTCCATCTTGTGACTGAACTCTCCTAGCTTGAGAAAAATGTGTGGCACTGCCACAAATCTGATAGAGGGTCTGGTTTCTCTACAAGGCCTTTCCCCCTGCTGACCTTGGTTTGCTTTGCTTGTCTGCACTTTCCACCCCAAGATACCCTCAGCAACCACGACCCCCTCTCAGGCTTCCCCACATGGTGCAAAGTCACAGCTGTACAGCTCAAATAAAATCCCTGCTCATCCTTTCTGAAGGCAAGCTTTTGAAGAAACTGCTTTAGGAGCTGTGCTTGCAGAAACGAGAGGGAGAGGGGAGGTTGCAGTGCCTGGGCTGGCAGAGCCCAAAGCAGTGTGAGAAGCTGATGTGGCTGTGTGCGTGGTATGGAGAAGGGTTCCATGCTCAAGCACAGTGACAAGCTGGATCAAGAGAAAAACCAGCCTCTGACTTGTCCTCTTCTACCTGGATAATTCTCCTGGGATCTTCCATGTACCGGTTACCCAGTGGGACCTTACGTCTTCCCCAGCTCACAGTTCATACTAGTGCTGCCAGTTTTGCATGCCTTACCAGAATTAAATCCTGTGAATTTCTAAGATTAGAATTCCCTGTTTGCCAAGTGCTTTACATTTAAAGTGTGTATATTGACCACTTAAATGCAAGCAATAGCTTTGGCGTTTTTGATAACATAAAAGCCGTAGGAAAAGGCTGGAAGGCCAAGCAGGCTGCTGGGACCGAGGGGCTTTTCCATAAGCTCTGGCAGTGTTTCGTCATCCAGCATCCGTAGCACACGGCCGTTCAGCTCAATAGACCTGGAGAGGGACAGAGAGACTGTTTTGGCAGCTGTGCTCTGTTTGCCATCGAGCACAAACTGCTCTGGGCCTGAGTGTAAACATTAACTCAGCCACATTAAACTTCCCTTGACTGTGTGTGTACCCATACACACACACAGATATCTGCAGCACACCCTCTGCAAGGACTCCTTCAGAGTGGTAGCGCAAGCACATTAAAAAGTACATTTCTTTCTCTTCCAGTGAGGTCAACAGCTAAACAGGCTTTGAAATGTACAAATTTTAATTGCTTTTTCTCCTGAAAATATTAATATTCTTTTATGCCCACAGAGCAGATCCTTTTCCTGTGGATGCATTAACAATGACAACAAAAAAACTCCATCAACGTACAAAGCCTGAACACGTCGCCATAAATCAGGAGCCAGCACTTGAGAAAGCAATATACCTGTGCTTGTGCAAAAGAAAAAAAAAAAAAAAAAGGCCTTATCAGCTGGTCCAGAGCACTGAAGCCTGCTAGGAAAAAACTTCCAAATTAACATCAAGTAAATGTCCTTATAACTTAGCAAGCTTTCACCAGCCTGAGTTAAGGAGATCTGATTTAACAGAAGTCAGATCTTACTGAAAAAACTCAGATGACTGAATGGTAACCTCTTCTTTCCCCTGGCAGATTGAATATGGTGAGGTTTTAAAGACCATCTAAGCCTACTCACAGTCTTTTCCACAGGGACCAGAGGAATTGCAACTTACCTGGAAAGAATATTCTCTTTGCCATGAGGCAGTAAGAGGTACTGATCCACGTGCTTGCTCGATAGGTAATTCGGCAGCTCCAAGTGTTGGGTAACGTTGTAGAGGTTTAATGCAAACAGCGTCACATCCCCTTCTCTATACTTTGGGCTGCAAGACAAGAGAAGGTGATGGTGGGGATCAGGAGAGAAAAAAGTTTCACAGAAATAATGCGCAATCTTGCACTGTCCCAAAGGACATTTGTTGGCCTGGGGGTGGCTGTGGGCTCAGTTTCTGGGATATTTCACCCTTTCAAGAGGCTTACTTGAGGCTGTTTGTGCAGTGGAGGTAGACACGGAGCTTCCTCTTGTCGGCTCCTGCCAGGCCAACCTGCAGCACCTTGGTACCCACGAGCTTCTTGTAGAGAAGGGAGAGCCAGTAGTCCTGAAAGGCACAAAACCACATGGAAATGTTTGTGTACATGCCAGGTGCTCCACACAGTGCTTAATCTAACCTTCATTTTGAAGCTCATTTCAAGGGGTTTTCCCCCATAGCTTTTTGCTTTACCAAGCTTCCCGATTTACCAGTCTTTTCACCACATCTACTTAAATTCACACAAACACCATAGCCAAAAGAGAAGCCCTGCCTGTGAGCAGCTGTGTTTACAAGGTACCTTAGAGTCATTTTCCCCTTCATACGCAACTCTCAGAGCTCTGTCAGGGAGTGATTGTTTGCATTTTGGAAACGCCCTTCTGCAGGGTACAGAGAACCTCGAGGCTGAGCACAGGGGTGTGAGCTGCCCTTCCTGCAGGAAAGCTTGTGCCCAAGGCACAGGTGCAACACCAGGAAGAAGCTCCTAAACTTCAACCCCTCTCATTAACATTGTACTTTTGAACAGGTCTCAGGATTGATTTCTGAATCCGAGTCAGAAGTGCGTCCTCTGACACCCCAGGATGATGCCTCAGAGCAGGGCGATGCCCAGTGTAGACTCAATTTTTCCAGATCTTTCCAGGATTTCAGAAAGCTTCTCCCAGCTCATCCGTTTGTCTTTGAGGTTTTCCTAGGAGGAAAACTGTTGTGTTTCTCTTCTGACTCACCACAGGCCCAGGAAATTACTTTTCCTATCAGCCTTCATGCTCAATCGCTCTGCAAAGAAGTGCAGCCTTCTGACACTGCTGTGCTTATTTCTGTGCTAACTACAGCTGATGCACCTGGGTTTGGATTTCCCTGCCTCTGAAGCATTCTTGGCTGGATTAGCATCTGTACCGCCTGTAGGTGAGGAGCAAGCACATAGTTTCAGTCCAAATTAAATCTATTTAAAATGAGGGAATAAAAAGCCCAAAGCAACACGTCTGATGATGCAGCCTCTGGCATAGGAACCAGCTGAGCAAGCAGGATGGAAAATCCCATATGCTGGGTTTTCTTTCAGCCTGGCTCTATGACCACTCGTGAAAATCACAATTTGAAAGCAGAAAAATGAGAGGAAAGCTAAAAAGAAAGATGCTATCCTCTCACCTCAGGCTAAGTGCTAGTAGTACAAAGAAACATGCTGTATGTGCAAGAACAATGTATAGTTCAGGTAACGAAGTTTCATCACCGCAAAATGTTATTTCCTAATAAATGAAACGACACTATTTATTTTAATACCTCTTTTCACTCCTGTTTATAAACTATTCATCACTCAGCTGAGGAGTAGTCAAACGAAAACAGGCCATCCAGAAAAGCCTTGTGAGCTCCAGGAGCACCTGCTTACAAACCAGAGCATCGTGTCCCACAAATCAGTCTCTGCTGTGCTGAAGACTGGCTGCACCCCTGCAGCTGGAGTAAATATCTTGTGTGCATACATATATATGTAATAATGCATTAGCCTGTAGTGGAACATGAGATAACTTTAGCTGCAAGGATACCTGTGACCATCCAACCAGAGAAAGGTGTTGTTAAAATAGCTGACTTGTCCCTCCACACCCAGCGTTGCCTGTGCAGAGGTTCATTCAGGCGGTGTTATTTACATACCGGCAAAGGCTCGAAGTTGGCATCCACCAGGTGATAGGTCCCTGCCCCGAAGAAAACCTGTCTCATCACCACATCAATCCCCTGCCTGGCTGAAAGCCCGAGTTTGTCCAACCACCTGCCAAAAAATGAGGCCGATATCACGCAGATGAAATTGCTGACCTCAACTGTACCCTGTTGCCCCTCTCCAACCAGCTCGGGAAGCAGGAAAGCAAAAATTAGTGCGTGATCCTGACTTCCTTAAAATCACACAACTAATTTCAGTTCAAGTCTTGCATTGATTACATTAAAAAATTATTTCAGACCACCTCTTGCAGTCCAAGTTGCTGGGAACAGTTGCTCCAGTCCCCTGTTTGCAGGTGGTGGAAACCAGGAGCAGCTGCGGATTCTCCTGAACTAGCCAAAGGTCTGAAGGCTGAGAGAAATCATCACACCAGCAACAAGGTTGCCTGTCATTACCAGACTGTAACTTGCTGGCCCACCAGGCCCTGATAAGAAGGTCATGATGTCTTATAGGAGGAAAAAAAGTCACGGAAATGACTTTTTTCCTCTTATAGGAGGAAAAAAATCCTGCCTGTACTCCCCAGGAAGCCTGAGGAAGCCACGTTCCTCCTATGGGGCAGCCCCCTTCAACTGGCAAAATATTTAATTTCCCCACACCTGGGACATGGTACTCACATAAAACCAGCAACATAAGTGTTAGACAACCTCGGAGCTCCTCCTCCATAGGCAGAGCTCGTCTCTCCCAGCCAGACCTTCTTGTCTGGTGTGGTCTGACCAACAATCTGGGCAGTGTGGCATTAGGGCAGAAGAGAAAGAGACAACAGTTACATTTTTTGGCTGCTGAAATAAACAAAATTTTGTGCTTTAGCCAAAGGCTTACTTAGGATGTTTGCATTTGAGGGATAACACCCTGAGATGGGATGTCACAGAAATTTGGATCAAAAGGACTAGAAGTAGATTTGCATCCTCTCTCCCCCACCAAAAATAAAACTTGCTACCCATGTAAAACAAGGCAACCATCACTAAAATCCAGGTCTCGTAATTCTTCTTATGCTGAGTAGTACTATATTCTAAGTTATACTGTTCTCAGGATCTAAAAATACAAAAAAAAATGCATCGGGGGGATGGAATAACTATAAATTACATCCCTGAGTAATTACTATATCAATAAATAAGAATGTTGTAGGTGTGTGATGCACCTGACACCATGTCTGCTGCATGGCAAACTGTTTGAGCTCATTTATTGTTGGTATCATTAATTTTATTTTTTTTTTTTTAATTTACAGTGTCAGCAGCACTCAAGCTTTGAGTATCCCTGTTTATTGCTAGTACGAAATGGTGCTTTACTCTGGATTCTCTGGTAACCCCCTGGAAACAGAACGTGGGAATGGTTGAACAGGACAAGGCACCTCCAGGACTTCATATATGGCTGTGGCAAAGGTATCCAGCACTTCAGGGCTCAAGAAATCCCCCCTCGTTGCACTCCGTCCATTCACATAGTAACTGAAAATGGGGGAAAAAAAATTAGCCAAAATTAGGGAAAAATACCACCAGTGGCACAAAACACCACTGAAAGTGTTCCGTTGGTTGGTACATTTATCCACAGCATGATTTTTCTGTCCAGTGCTTTTTAATTTTCTGTTTTCCAAATATGTATGTCTGTCACTTGTATTTAAGGGACTGGCAGATATAATTACCTCGATGGAGGCTGGATATCACAGAAATTTCCACCAGCAGAAGTAATAGGTTTGTTTGCATCTAATCATTTAGAATAAGGAAAACATCACCAAGAGCCAGCTTCTGTATATGTTCTCTGGCTGAGGAGTCTGACACTCCTGTGTAATTACTTGCTTTACTGTATCAAGTTATATATTAAAAATGTCAGATCCCAACATCTGTCCCTCTGCTGGAATATTTTAACCACTTGGAGGGAGCTGAAATGTGGCATCTCTATGGCAAGAAGGTTGCCCTCCACCATGAGCAGAAGAGCTTTTAAGTCTGGTTTGTCCAAATAAATTTGGATTCCTGTGGTTTTTGCATTTCATCCTGCTATCACTCAGTCCTACCAGAAGTAGCTGAAGCCTTCCAGCCACAAGAGGAAGCTAAAACCTGATAATCCTAAATTAGTAAAGAACAGCTCAGGAAGGGGAAAAGACATGTTTCAGGCCTTTCTAGCAGCTCAAAATACATAGATGATTCATGTATGTAACATATACATATACATGTTTTATATGTAACATATATATATGTATGTTTATACATATATATAAAAAATAAGTATGTGCATCTTTTCTCACTGTTGTCTGACTGCTGCATGTCAGTGTCCTGCTTTTGACTCTGGAAAGAAAACTGCCTTCACACGGAAATGACTTTCAAACATGTGGAGTTCATGGCCCTGGGGTCAACTGCCCCGTGAGCACTTTAAACCTACAAATCAAATTCACTGCAAAGAGCAAAGGGCCAGGTGCCAGTGCTTGCTTGCACTGCATGGGGGATCTGAGGGTGAGTTACCCACACAGAGCCCAAAATGACTCAGAAAACAAACTCAAGGGAGCAGGAGGAGCTGCTGGCACTTCTCCATGGACAAGGGTCAGCCAGACCTGCAGGGTTTTTCCTTTATATCAACTAGACATAAATAAAGCAAACAAAATTATCATCTTGCACACGTTGCATTCCCTGCTGCTGTGCTTACGTGACAACCCCCCACTGCTGCTTTTGGGTCTCTGCACCAAGTAGACACTTTGGAGGCTTCAGCATTTCTGTAACATGCTCCCTCAATTTCTCTCTTATTCTGAACAGAGAAATTTATGGAGAGGCCCCCGAGAAGCTGTCAAAAGGGGCATTTCACCCCCTCTCTTTTCTGTTGAGATTGACAATTCTGTTCAATTTGATATTTTGTATAGAAAACGAGGCAGTAATCAAAGAGACAGTGGTATCTAAGTGGTACTTACTGGTGCCATGTGACAGAGTCAATCACCTTCCCTCCCGATTTCAGGAAGCTGCAACCAGAGGGAATGGTGGAGAGCAGGGGGTTAGCAGTACCAGTGATGGGTCATGGCCCTTCCACCAGTGCAACACCATGCACAGCCCTCCCCTCTCCCCCCAGCTGGCAGTACTGATGGTGAATGCTTAGGGGACAGGCTTGCCATGGCTTTTAAGCAGGCTTAGGGCAGCCTGGCTGCCTCAGCAGGTTGCAGGGAGGCTGAATTGATGTTTGTGTAACACATGGGTGTTTCTGGGGCTAAAAGCTCTCGTTAGCACAACCCTGAGCCAGTGCTCAATGGAAAAACGTGTGGACCACTGATGTACTGCCTGCAGCTGAGTTTCACCTGGCTGAGTATTCAAGCTTTGAACTCATGCATGCAGGTAAGACTTTAGGTGTCCTCAGTCAAGAAAAAAAATTGTTCAACCCCTGCCTTGAAGCCTCTTCATGCCTCCTGCATCTAGGGGCAGACAAGCCACAATTCTCCGCACCCGCCCCACCCAGGGAGTGCTGCTGGCACCTAACCCCTACCTTCTCAGCAGTCTCTGCGTGTGCTTTCGGGGCTGCCCAACATCGGGACCGTAGAGCTTGGCATGCTGGTAGAGGGTGTAGTTATTCAGGAGCTGGCGTAAGTGAATAAAATCTTGCCCCAGCTGGAAGCCATCGATGTGGATGCCAGATTTCTTCCTGAAGCTGTTGGGCTCTGGGGAAGACACGTGCACATCAACACCGCACTCTATTTCTGGGGCACAAAACAGGGCAGCTCCATCCACATGGGAAGCACCAGTCTCCTAAGGCTTCACCTGATCTGGCATGGTGTGAGTGAGATATCTGAAGGTGAGCATGAAACCAAAAGCCCGGGGGATACAGCGTCCTGCTCTCCAGCACTCTGTCCCAGCCATAGGTGACATCCTGCACCTCATGGGGCATCATTCACCTCATCTCAAAGCCGTGGTAGGAGCAGCAAAATCATCTCAGTTTGCTCATTCATTGTGCCTTCTTGTGAAATCCCTCTTTGCAAATTAAGACCTTAGTGTCTCTTAATAAAACATCACCTTGCCTTTATGTGCCATCATCCAAAACATCCAAAGTTACCAGCCCACACCTGTGGTGGTACCTTTCTAGGTGACAGCTGGCCAGGCCAACAAACACTTACCATTCCCAAGCTCCCAGGAGATGTTGTAGCTCTGGGAAGCACAGTAGTCCAGCAGCGCCTGGGCATTCGAGCTGTCCCACTGCAGGCCACCTTTCCGCAGCAAGGCGTTGAGTCCAAAGATCAGGTGAAACCCTGAGCAGTTTGCAAAGCTGTAGAGAATATCCAGCGTATTTTCTGCACAGAGGAGAAAGAAAGGGTGTTTATCTCAAGGTTAGAGTGTGCTAGTTGAGCTCTGGCCAAGCAACAATCTTTACTGCCTGTATTTCTTTAGCCTGATGCTGCAGGTGTGCCAAACTCTCCCAACCAGACAGAAGAGGTCAGGCCTCACTACACAACGTCTTGCAAGTTTTGAGAACCTCATAACTCCTGTAGCTGAATACTATTAAAGGTGAGGTGGCAAACAGTAAAAAAAGAGTTCTCTGAATATTTTTCTAAGTGGTTGAAATGTTTCTTTTTCAGTGGTTTCAGCTCCTAACAGCCTATGGCCCTTTTACCGTGGGGCAGAGAATTGTGTCTCCCTGTTTAAGTCTTACTTGTAATGGTGGTGTTTTTGTGCTTTTTCCGGTTCTGTTCAGCAAGGATGAGCTTCTCCTGGGTGGGCCATTGGGCCAGCAGCAGCTTCTCAACAGCAGCAAATGCAGGC
Organism: Cnemophilus loriae; assembly: GCA_013397755.1. Lineage (NCBI taxonomy): Eukaryota > Metazoa > Chordata > Aves > Passeriformes > Corvidae > Cnemophilus > Cnemophilus loriae. The sequence continues at coordinate 193,863 of VZTF01000081.1, forward strand.
CTCGAGCCNCAGAAGAAAGTTGATAGGAATTAACTTCTCGCCTCCACAGCCAGTGAACCCTTGTTCCAGTGAGCTGACAAAGTGTGGGCTGCCATGCCTGAGGAGCAGATAAGCCAACCTGGCATGCAGTGGTGTGGTAGGGATCATGACCCACCTTGCTGTGGGCAGGAACAGGGCAATGCTTCCTGCACTGCCCATCTCGTGCAGGGGAAAGTGCTGACTTCCCCACACGGTTCACTGGCAGAAGTCATAGGACACTTTTCCTTCAAAGCTCATGTTTTTTCTTGGCGTGCAAACCAGGAACAAGCCATAACGAGAGAGGAAGGCACGAGCCAGAGTCACAGGAAGTGGCTACTTAGCAAAGTCCTGTGAGGGGAAAAGTACCACTTGACTTCAAAACTGAGCATGGTGGGTCGTACACTAATGTAGGATTGCACAATTGTGCTGCGTGCCACAGGAATATACAGGATTTTTTTCATCTGAAACACCTCTTGAAGAATTTATGCACTTTTGCTAAGTTCGAGGAGAAAATACCAAGCTCAAGCAGTTGGTAGGGGTCCAGCAGGTTTGCACTTGCCCTGTCAAAGCAGCAGGAGGGCAAGGCTGCACCCCCAGCCCAGCTCTCTGGCTTTGGCAGAGAAATTGAACACTCTGTTGTCCTCAGGTTATTTCTTCCATCTGTTACTTAATTTTCATAATGGAGCCACAGCTTCTGAGCTGACCTTGACCACCTCCCAGGCAGTGGAGGAGCTCCCAAGATTGCTGCAGGGAGTAGAGAGCAGCAAAGGGAGAATCTCAGCAGATGCCAGGGAGGATACAAGTTCCCCCACATCCTTTCTCACCTTCCCATGGCTGGCACAGCTCTTCCCACAAACCATGCTGAAAATCCACAGACCTCCTCTCCATGGGTGATAGCAATACTGACTCTGTGGAGAGCCCCCAGGGCTGCTGCTGGGCTCTTGCAGCATCCTCAGCCTGCATCAAAGACCCTCCAAAACCCAGGATGGTTTTGAGTCTAACACGTTGATGCCCATTTTACCTTGCTGTGCCTGAAGTTCCCAGAGGCTTTTTTCTTCCGAAGTTGAATCCTTGTTGGGATCAAAGATAAGAAAATCTGTCTCAGTGCCACCAAACCTCAGGAAACCTGGGGACAAGGCGGTTGCCAGGGCACGCAGTTTGGAATTGCTGAGGAAGGAATGCCGAGAAACAGAAAATCACTATATTTATGCGGACTGTGCAGTGGGTAAACGTGGCAAGCACTGAGGAACATGCTGCAGTAGATGACCAGGGGCTACCCAGTAGCCTCGGGGCACTCCTGACGCCTTGCTGGGATCTGCATCCCAGCTCTCTGCACTCTACAAGAGGGACACTGATAGCCAAGTTAGCCAGGAGAGGGTCTATGAGGCAACAAGGGGAGGACATGCCTAAGAGAGCGTGGTCACGGGCAGGGAGTTAAATCCTGGGGACAAAGTAAGGCAAAACTTCAAAACAGGTTTGGGTTTTTGGTCCTAAACATCCTCCTCCTCTAGATTTTTTCGGTTTTGTTTATGCAACACTAACACAACAGTCCTGTGAGAAGGTGGACACAAAACTGACTTTACATCATCAGCCCCAACTTCCATCGACAACAGCCAAAGCAATTGCCTTTGTACCCAAGGGAGATTAAGAGTCCCTGCTGGGACAGGTGTTAGCTTTATCAAAGCAGGTGCACAAAAGAACATAGCTCTGTGACTTGCTCACACCCTATGCAGGATGTGCAGCACTGACACCCAGCCTTCTCTGGGGGAAACTGCAGGGTATCGGGGGGCCCTGGGCACGTTAGGCACTATCTTCTCCGTGGTGACAAACAGCAGATTAGAGGCCACCAAGTACTTCCTGCTCCTCGTGGTGGCAGGGCTGGCCCCAGGCTGAACCCCAAGGTGTGTGGTTGGGGCTGGAGGTTGGGGACCTGAGCACTTTCCAGTGAAGCTGGTGACACCTTTCTCACCACCTCAGTGAGGAGGAAAACGTGCAAGTGGTGGGAAGAGAGAAATCAGGACTGGAGGATCCAGACGTTTTTTGAACACTTTCATGGATGGTGATCCCACCATCCTGCTTCCCTATGCAGCCTGTTCCAATGCATGACCACCCTCTCAGTGAAGAAATTTTTCTTAATATCCAATCTAAACCTCCCCTGGTGCAACTTGAGGCCGCTTCCTCTCGTCCAGTCACTTGTTACTTGGCAGACACCGACCCACACCTCACTACAACCTCCTTTCCGGTTGTTGCAGAGAGCGATAAGGACACCCTGAAGCCTTCATTTCTCGAGGCCAAACAACCGCAATTCCCTCCGTTTCCTTCTCTTTTTTTTCTGCTCGCAAAGCAACTCCACTTATCCTCGAGCTGACCCATCCCAGTCGCTCCTTCCCCGAGCACAAACGGGCCGGCGCGGCTCGCACCTGCGGAAGGTATCGCCTTCTGCCCTGGGAGGACGGAATTAGTGAATCCCGAAGCGCAGGGGATCCGGCAGCCTCTCCCTGACTCCAGTTCCAGGCGTGGGGGGGCTCCCGGTTCCCTCCAGCTCGCTCCTCAGCGCGTTTGCCGGGACAGCCCTCCTCCCCAAGACCCTTTTTCCTTTGCCCAAAGGGGCGAGAGGCGGCTCACCTGAGCAAGGCGACATAGCGCGGGTCCCGGGCGAGGCTGGCATCCAGGGTGAGGGAGAGGAAAGCCGGGCTCACCTCCCCTCGGGGGCTGCCCCGGAGCCCCAGCCGCAGCACCGCCGCCCGCTGCCCCTCGGCCAGCGCCGACAGCAGCAGCAGCAGGAGCGGCAGCATCGGCAGCAGCGCTGGCAGCAGCATCCTCCGCTCCCGGCCCGCCGCGCCGCCGGCACCACCCCCGCGGAGGGCGGGCCCGGGGCTGCAGGGCTCCTCTCCCGTCCGGCTGGCGTGAGCAGGATTTTCCTCACCGTCTAGAAGGGCTCCAACAGCATCTTCGAGCCTCAAATCAGCGCCAAGACAACCCGAAACGCGGGGTTACACAAGCGCCTCAACCATTGCAAAATGAACCCGTGTTTCCAGCTGGTTGCTTTCCTGCGCACACCTTTGCAGCCTTGCAGCCGCCTCCTCCAGCATCCCGCCCTGCCCGAGCGGCCCTGGGCATTTGCGTATACAAGTAGCGGGCTGGAAAATGGCTACAGGCTGAACGCTGCCGCTCCAGGGCTGAGATGTCAGCCTGGCATCCCCTCTACGGCCTCCACTGCGGGAAACCGAGTCCCAGCAGCACACAGCCGTGTCAGGCTGAAACTCGCCGTCCCCTGCTACACTGTTGGAACAGGTGCATGTCCTAATTACAGAGGCATGAAACTTGGAATTAGTTACAAAAAAGATTCAGGCAGGCTCTGGGTCTGCCCCCCAGGTGCTCCCTGCACAATCCAGTCTGTACCAAAACGTGTTCTTTGGCAACAGCTGGCCTTGCCAGGGAGGCCTGTGGGGGAAGAGCCGGCTGCAGCCATGGAGCAGGTATGGCTTGGTATCACGGCATGGCTTGGGTTGTTCCAAGCCCCACACCACGGGCAGGGATGCATCCCACTCGACCAGGTTGCTCACAGCCCCATCCAGCCTGGCCTTGAACACTTCCAGGACTGAGGCGTCCGCAGCTTCTCTCAGCAGCCTGTGCCAGTGCCTCACCACCCTCACAGTAAAGAATTTCTTCCTAACGTCGACTAAATCAACCCTCCTTCAGATTAAGGCTGTTCCTCTCTTGTCCTATCACTCCATGCCCTTGTAAAAAGTCCCACTCCAGCTCTCTTGTCATCCCTTCAGGTACTGGAAGGTGCTTTAAGGTCATCCTGGAGTCTTCTCCTCTCCAGCTCTCTCAGCCTCTCTTAAAAGGAGAGTTGCTCCAGCCCTCTGATCACCTTCGTGCCCTCCTAACAGGTCCACATCCTTCTTATTTTGGGGGGCCCAGAGCTGGATGCAGTACCACAGGTGGAGTCTGGAGTAGAGGGGGACACTCACCTCCCTTGACCTACTGCCCACTCTCCGTTTGATGTAGCCCAGAATACAGTTTGCTTTCCGGACTGCAAGAATGTTTCTAAGTTTCTATGCACACTACTGAAACATTTGCAGAATTTTTAAACAACTATATTTAACACCACCATTACATTTCCCACCTGCACCAGTTCATCCTGAAGTGTCAATGTTTCTTAGGAAGTTTGTTTTGAAAACAGCTGTCTGCTGGAACAGGGTGAGAATCTGTTACTTTATTTGGGTGCAGCGCTTCCCACACACACCGAAGCTGGGGCGTTAATCAGTGTGGCTCAAGTGCTTGCCTGCCTGGCCCTTCCTGTTCCTGCTTGCTCTACATTTTTGTACTATTAAGCAACTCTCCACCGGAACTAGGACTCGACCGAATTAACTCTGTTTGATAAACACATCCACAGCCCTGCCAAAAAGGAAACATCAGTGACACTTCTGTCTCAGTATCTTAGTCAGGGTAATGCTTCCCATTCTGGGGCTGCAGCACCAATTATATGCCTATGCCCCAGGAAGGGCTGGGATGACTATGTGCAGGAGGAATAACTCATCTATCAGCAGGTGACTGGAGCACCAAACAAACTACCCAGCCCCATGGGTAAACTAAGGGTATAAGAATGTAGTTCAGTGTGTGAAAAATCATTGCTGCAAACCTGGCTAAGGTTGTTACTACAGGTACAGGAAAGGTCAGGAGCTGTCAGGCAAGATGCAGCCCGTGCACAATTCCTTTCTGTTGGAATTCCCTACTTCTGCCTTCATTTCCTCCGTGTTCTTCTTTGAGAAGAGGCACTTTGAGCCCCTTGCCACTGTGCTGTATTTCTCACAGCAAAGGCACAAGGTGTGTATTTCAAATGGTCAAGGCTATGTTTTGGATTCGGTTGCTGTTTACAGATGTGTGTATGTAAAGTCCAGCACATGTTGTGTTTTTAGCACCCTGCAAAACCTTGTAGCTGGAAAACAATGCCTTCCAGCATCAGCTTAAGAGCTTGAGGTACTAAATGAGAAGTGGCAGCTTTTGTCTGGGAATTTTTCACATGGTTTTATACATATTTTTAAATATTGCAGAGTAGGAGAGATCGGTACAGATGTATTTGGACTCGTGGAAATTAAGGCAGAATCTGAGTGATGCCCTGTGAGCTACAAGGTGAGCACTTAAGAACTAGGAGTAGGCTTAAGCCCACTTGAGTGTTACTTGAAACCAGCTCCAAACAAGCATTCCATCCCACTTCCTCACTCCACATAAAGCCTAGCCCCTGCCTTGTGACATTCAAATGCTTTGGTCTTGCAGCTCCTATCAGGCAGTTCTGCTTCTCCCATGCAAGTGATGCCATCAGACACCCTGTGATGATTAGGTTTTTATAACCCAAAAGAACTAAAAAGAAAACCTTCCAGGAATTTTGACTGTCTAACAGCAGCAGCGCCATGCTATTGCTAACAGGGGCACCACTGCTGTTCCTGGGCAAGCACCAAGAATTGATATATCTATATCTATCTATATCTATATCTATATCTATTCTATATCTATTCTATATCTATATCTATATCATCTATATCTATATCTATATATCTATTTATTTGTCAGTGCTTTACCTTGTGCATATTAAGGGAATTCAGAAAGGAAGAGCTGCCTGTACAAAAGGCAAACAATTCTTGTGACAGAGCAGTGTTTGGGCAGATGAACAGAGCTGACCTGTGTCAGAGTACTTCTCTGTTTCTATATAAGAAGCCTCAGGAGGATGAAACTAAGGCTAAGCTGAGGCCAAGAAAGCATGGAAACTGTAAAAACAGAGATGCCTATCAGAGTGGTTTTGGAATCTGTCCTTCCTCCCTGACCCAAGCCTGCAGCCAGACCTTGTCCTGACACAGCACACAGCTCTCAGCACACCCAGCTGGTTTTATTTCGGAACCCAGCTGGTTATGGGAGTCTGAGATGGCACACACTGTTTATTCAGAGATAGAAATGACACCTTGGGTCTAGATTTTAGCAGTTCTCTTTGAAATGCACACAGAGATGAAATGAAGCTTTAAAAGGAAGGACAAATTGAGAGCTAGGCAGGACTAACTCACATGGAAATGGCTTTCCAGAACACAGGAACACAATAGATCTCATTCACACAATGAGAACTAACAGCTAAACGTTACCCTAAGCCTGATTCTCTTACCAGTCCTTCCAGGGAGAGTTTTCAGTAAGTTATGTGCAGGGGTTCCTGAAAGCACAGAATTATGACTCAGGGGAAGGAAAGGAGTCAAACAAAACACAAGAACTGGCCTATGTGGGCAAGCTGGAAAGTGGAGTGAGTAGGAATAAACACTAAGAAATATGCTCTGAGGTTTTAGGTCAGAACATTTCCCTGCACCTGAACAGACTTGCACACACAGTAGCTCTGATCCAGTTTACTGTGGGTTATGAAGATGTTGGCAGGAACATCCTACAGAGCATATTTTTATGACCTACTTAGCTTTGAAGCATCTACCATTATGTCACATGGAAATAAGATAGATTCATCAATGTTGCTTCTTTCCCTTTAACACAGGCCTTCGGATACAAACGTCCCATTGAAGCAAGTGAGAAGTGTTTGCTTTCCAAAATATCTTGAATCCATCCTCAGCATAAGCTTTCCCATAGCACATCCACCCATAACAGACACTTACCAAACTAATGCATACCCATTGCAACACCTGCATGTTATATATATATATATTTTATGAGCCCAGTTCTGTACTTGACACGGAAGCACTGAGCATTGTCTGGCAGCACAAAAATACCGTGAGCAGCATCTGTTGTATTCCCTGTTTTCTCCTCTCCCATCTGCACCCAGGGGAAAAGCCCAGGTAAGAAAGCTTTATATGAAAAACAATTAATCACACTTAATACATACTGCAGAAAGAAAAAGCAGTATGAAATACATGCACTGCCTTGCCTGATAAGCTTGATTTCAGGAAAATAAGACAAGCTACACACAGCAAAGTTTCGGTGCAAATTAATGCAGCTTCGTTTCGCTTCTGATGCTCTCAAAGGTCACAGAGAAAGCCTTGGGGGAGTTGGACTCATCCATCTGTCAGAGCACAGCCTGTGCAAACGGAACAGCAGAGACAACAAATGCCAACCTCTTATTCTTTCCACACCAGCTTTATGCAGATTTAAAACCACTCTCTTGTTTCAAACCAGCTTTTCCTACCATTTTCACAGGAGCTCTGGCAATTGTAGGGAATATTGACTTTATTCCTAAATGTGTATCTCATCAAAACCTGATCTTGCAGCAGTGCTGGGTGTTACAGTCGTGTATGGTGTGAGGGTACATTTAACAACTGGCAGGAATGATATTTTCCTGCTGTTCCCCTCTGCTATATAAATATATAAAAATGTACACTTTAATTAGCATGCAAGTACAAATATCATGCAAAGAATTATGACAGAGGTTACTGGCTCATTAACTATTCTGTAATAAATGTAGCAATTAATGGATTATTTCCGTAACATCTGTTATTGCGGTAACTCAGTGCTCAGAGTGAATAACTTTCATAGTAACTTCCTGGGGTTCTTTTGCCCCCCCCCAAATCCACACAAAATTGTATCAAATTTTGGAAAAGCATCATTAAGCACCATTAAACTGTTAGGGCAACTGGGTTTTCTTATGTGGGTACTACATCATCTGCTTAATGATGTAGCAGGTGGAGTTATGCTGGAGTGAGCATCATCTGCCTTTTGAATGTAACACAAATAAACCAACAGAGAATTCAATATTATCTATTAATTTGGTCAAAAATATGTCTTAAATGAATGGGTAAGGCATTAAGAGACAGATTTACACAGCCTCAAGTCATTGCAAATATTGCTTCTGCTCTTGAAGGCCAGCTATTGGTAGAGCCACCTTAACATTTTTTTCACGTTTCCAAATCCAATTGTGCCTTAGGCACTTAAATATCAGTAACAGGATTCCTCTGTGGGCACTCAGTGTACCAGTGGAAATGAATCACACTGCCTCTAAGAAGTGCTGGGTTTAAATTCCTGACCTGGTTTAATACTGAATGCAGTCAAATATTGCATTTATCTGAAGCGGGTAAGCCACTATGAAGTATCACAAGTATGGGTTTAGAGGCATGTTTCTCCTAAATAAAGGCTTTTCATAGTTCAATTGCTACCTATGATTTCTCTAATGCAACAATAAAATGAGCCGTAGAATACTAGCATTTTCATCAGTTTTTCACCATAACCCCCTTCTGTCAAGCATTCAACATCTAATGTCCCACTGGATTTAAAAACATGTCTGTTTATTTCTAGAACCCCAACACAACTAACCTGAGTATCACGCCCCCAGTTTAACTAAGGTTTATCTTAATTTTCCTTTACTGAGAAGGGACCCAGTTTTACACAGAAATGCCATGTGTAGGTGTGCCAGTACAGTGGCTACCATAATTCGAAATTACTTTCATGTCCTCATGAGACCCCACCTGGAACACTGCATCCAGGTCTGGGGTTCTCAGCACAAGAAAGCCATGGACCCTGTTGGAGCAGGTTCAGAGGAGACATGGAGATGCTCAGAGGGCTGGAGCACCTCTCCTACGAACACAGGCTGAGAGACCTGGGGTTGTTCAGCACAGAGAAGGCTCCAGGGCTTATAACAAAGGGGGGAGAGAGACTTTTTAGAGCGGCAGATAGCAATAGGACAAGAAGAAATGGCTTTAAACTGAAAGAAGAGATTAAGATCGGATGTTAAGAAATTCTTTACTGTGAAGGTGACGAAGCACTGGCACTGGTTGCCCAAGGAAGGTGTGGGTGCCCCATTCCTGGTATTCAAGGCCAGGCTGGATGGGGCTCTGAGCACCCTGGTCTAGTGGAAGTGTCCCTGCCCATGGCAGGGGGTTTGGAATGAGATGATCTTTAAGGTTTCTTCCAACCCAAACCAGTCTATGACTCTGTAATTTAACGCACCAGGCTGCCCCAGCTGTCAAGTCTGTCTTAATGTAGAGGCCCTTGTCAAGTCCTACACACCAGCTTTGAAATTTACTGTATCACAACTGAGGAAGGTTCAGGCATCCTCAAAACTTTCATGAAGCCTAACTTCTTGCTGGAGCAAATCTGGTTCAGATGTCTTTAAAAATCCTGAGTAGGGCGACTGACACATGCCCAGGGAGTGTCAGAACTTGACAGGGCTTCTCGAAAGTCAGTCCTTTAAGACTTCATCTTTACTTAGTCTTCACCTTTAAGCAAGAAATTAAAATCCTTAAAAAAAAAAAAGTAAACTTTCTGTTTGGAAGACTGCTTCAGAAGCATCCTGAGAGAATTATCTCAGGGAATTGCCAGAGGCTGAATATGTATTTGATATCTGCATTTTTAAAAAAGGCTTAAACTAGGCATCATTTATAACCTCTTGCAGAACTCTGGGACAACTTCTTTGTTATGAATCGCAGCTCTATTTCTCTCCTTCTGTTAGCTGCACTTACAGTACAGAGAATCCTGCAAGCAGGAATTTCGGAGTAGCTCACTCAAGTGCATGTGTCCTAAAGGGAATATCCAAAGATATTATTTAAGTCAGCTGTGAACATAGGCTCCCAGCAGAAGCACACACCAGGCAGTCAGTCCAATTCCCAAAGCACTCCTAGGGCTATGTTTAAAACCAGGAATGAATTAAGATGATTCTGTTGTATTGCTCAAGGAGTTCATAATCCAAACCTTCAAATGAAGCCAACTTTCCAGGAAACATTCTGAACTCAGAACTCACTCCAAATTGTGGTATACAAAAGATATTAAATATTTATTAAATTACAGCAGCTTTAAACAGGAGAGTTAAAAAACTTTAAAATATCCAAATTTTGGACTCATGATTTTTCCTTATGACAGTCAGTGGGTCCCTGGGATATCTGTTGGCACCTTTAAGAGTTCTTCGACTTCTTCCTGTAAAGCCTCAGCTTTTTCACTCAGCAGCATCTACAAGAAAAAACAAAGAAACAAAAATTTGAAAACAAATACAAGCATTAGCTATAACTCTTAGACAGATTAAAACACCAATGCTTCTTTCCAAACTTGCAGCTGTATCTGTAAAAGACTGCTGCTGATGCTCCCGAGACTGCAGCAGCTTTGCCTCAAAGGACAAACATTTTTTTGCTGATTAGTGTACACCCATATAAAAAGCTGTCACACTAAAATTCATACAGCACACAGCTGGTTTTCTGGATTCTGCCATCACACAACACGCCAAATTTACAGAACATGAACAGTTCTTTCTGGAACTGTTAAGGAACATTTTTAACCTTAGACATTCATTTTCCATGTTAGAATAAACATTTTAAAGTTGTGCCTGCTGAGTTGCCAACTTCTTCCTTTATTTGAAATTTCTTACTACAGCATTTCACACCAGACATACAGGACTCCTGATATCAGCAGTTGTTTAATCCACTGCCCTAAACTGTTTGTTGCTGGCAGTTGGAGAAGAACAGGACCCCATGCAAGCACTCTTCTAACTTCCCAGTTAGAGAAAACTCCATTATTAATATCTGAGCATGAGAGTAGATTTCTAGATTTGGCATTGATGCAGATAAGGAATCTGCATATATCCCTTTCTTTTGGCTCCCACAGCAGCAAACTAAAAAAGCAGCAAGAAGTCTACAACAACATTATCTGAATATGACCTTTTAAGTGCATAACCCCCAAAGTTAGCATGTTTACTTTGTGAGAATGTACAAACCAAAACTTTCTAATTGACTGCCTTATTTTTACACCAACCACCCACCCATCCTTTTATTCTGGACATTCCCTTACTTCACCAAGAGCTTGCTCTTTTAGTAGAATCAAACATGAAACCAGTACCATTGCAACAGCAGATGATGAATGAAGACAGAGAGAGAATACCATCACTTGATAAAGTACTTTCTGTATTTTTTGTTTAGACACAACTCAGTGTTTGTTACAGAACCTGCATATTCAAAATGGAAAAGAAAGGAAAGAATAACGGGGCATGACAAAAGCAACCTAAATAGGTGAGCTTAACCCTGCACCTTGTTGGTTTCCATTTCTACAACCCTAAAAATCCTATTCTTTTGTCACAACTAACACTAGAACTTATGTAAGGTAGGTCCTGAGATATTGGCAGAACTGAGCATTTCCAGTTAAGACAACTCAGCACAGAGACCATTGTAGTCATTCAATTCCCACATTTCATTAGACAAGCTGTCAAGCATTTTTGCCCTTTGCTTCCCCCTGAAAAGTAGCATCACTTGGTACTACCCTGTATACAACAGATTGTTCTCAGTACAGATCAGCACTTGGATCACAAACATCCACTAATGCCTTTACTAGTAAACTGAATCCTTTCCTTTTAATGTCATTGAAACACCCACTTTTGACATATTGGAGTTCTGAAGCAGGTTTTTACAGCTTTGTTTCTAACTCACCTTTGCAGATGAAACAATTTGTTTGGCTTGACGTCGTGACAAGTGCTCAATCATCTTGACCAGAGTTTCTGGATTTGCATTAGCCAAGTGTGCTAAAGTTTTGTACCCTGCATTGTAAAGCTGTTTTGCTCGTGCCTGAAAGTACAGAACTGTGTTAGATTATCAGAACAGGAAATAAGAATTACTGGTAAGTGCCAGTCTCTGCACCAACCTCAAACATTTCATTCTGCATATCAATCCAATTCTCTTTTTTCTCTTTGTAACATGAATAATCACTGAGAATCTCTACAGCACAAAAGCACAGCTTTACCACTTAGATTTACCACCCTAGCAATCTTACACAGCTCCTACGAAGCCACTTGCCTTTATTTTCTCTGAGCCTAGATGATACCAACTCTGCTGTCTTCTCTTGTTACCATGTTTTCTGCATTCGCTGTCACTGACAGGAACGACAGTCCCACATTCTTTGGAGGTGTCTGTCTTGTTTAGCTTCTCAGATTGAAACCTCACTGCCACTAAATTCAATGATTTTCTGACAAACTGATTCTACAATATGCTGGACAGGCAAGTTAAATCATTTTGCAAAGAGTAGAACCTTGGACTGAAGCCCCAAAAGAGCTTTTATTTTAATAGGAATCTTTGATTCAGGGACTGGTTAAATTTCTTATTTAAAATACACACAGTACTGCAAGTGATTGCCAAAGCCAAAGTTCCAAATAGGACTTTGCATGTTTCTGTAAGGATCTTCTAACTTGAATATGTAAATTCTTATTCCTCTTTACTCCCACGAACTGAAGAATCCTTACCACAAAAGAAACCTGGACTTTGTTTTCCAACTGAGTATACAGCTAAATTATTGTCCAAATACAGCATTTTCACAGTTGCTGTGGCAGCAGCCAGAAGAAAAACATTGGCTCCAGCTTCCATTTCCTCTACAGATCACTTTTCCCCCGACCTCCAGACTGTTGTGGAATATCTGCGTTATGCTGAATTCCCAGTAACAAATTAGCTTGGTCTTCCAGATACACTGGAAAGGCACAGTAACATTTAGCATACAAGTTTGCATTGAAAAGTTTCATGGACCCAGGTTTACTGACCTCTAGAACCCCTGCTACCTCCATCAGAGGGATGAGCTCTGTCTTAACACAGTATGTCAACTGCTTGGTAAGTTCTGTCAGCAAGGCTTTATAAACCCAGAATTCTTCCAATTCCTGCAGAGACAAAGATCACCAAAAATCAGATCCAAAGTTCTGTATTTGGGGAACATGACTGACAAAACTCTGCTATGGCAACAAGCATGTATTTGGCCTTTAGATGGAGGAAACGCTATTATTTCTAGTCATCCTTTCAGAGAGCTGCAGAGGTGTATTCAGCACTCTTCAGCTGAACATCCCAAAGCTGGGGAAATTCTGAACGATAAGCAATGCATTATTTCCATTATTTCACCAACAGCACTGACACTGATCAATGCCCTGTACAATCTGTATATTTTCACATTCTCAGTGCATAAAGCTTACTTTTACTACCAGAAATGTCATTGTATGATCATGCTTTGCTCAATCAGAAAAATAACTTTGAATAGGAAAGGTGAAGAAACGTTTTAGCACAGGAAAGGTGAAATACCACACCTGTATTCAGTTCTCAAGTAAGAGAAAAAAACTCCAGATTTTGCAAAACCAAACAACAAAGAATTTATTTACATTCTTTTAACACAGTACCTCACAGAAATGTAGAAGGCAGGATGCAAAGGAGGCAGCAGAATTGAGGAGATTTTGCACATATCCCCGGGACATGTTAAATTTCTCTGAAACACTCCATATATTGGTCTCTTTCAGTAGGGTATAAAGGACAAACGTCAGGTAGAGCCTGTTCACCACAGCATTGTCCACATTCTAGGAATAAGACAAGCTAGAATTCAGAGCCCGTATCGCAATGCAGGTGTTCTGTCAGTACTACAAGGCAAATCTTTTCATCTCTCCTCCCTTCACAGCTTTAAAACATTTCTATGTTATACACGCAGACATTAAAACATTAAGAAAACCAACCAATGATGATAAAAGAACTTTAATAATCAGAACAATAATAAACAACACCAGCAGAAAAATAATCTAGAATTTGTAAATAATCAAATGAAATGACTAAACTGTCATCTTAGGTATGAGAAATCTCCAACCTACCTTTCTGATGGCTTGACCAGAAGCCTTTTTTGTAATAAAGCTTTCAGGTACTCCCACAATATCTGCTACTTTTTGCTCTGCTGCACTTAGCTGGTTGAACTAAAATAAGATTTTACAAAGAACTTTCAGATATTTAGTATTCTGAATATTATAGGAAACACAAGTGAATTATTTACAGTGAAACAATGTTTTTCAATATCTCTATAGAATCGGTACAGTAGTACTACAGTCACTAGTCAGAGGCAGATCTGAAGCTTCTTTGCCTACTTGTTTGAATTATCTGCAGCTGTCCATCTCTGAATGCCCGATTTAACAGAACTAAATAGATATCAGTGCTCCACCAGTAAAAAAATAGCATATTTGCCATCAAATTGTTACCCTATGTCCTATGTGTACAAACTCCCTGCAAATTTCATACACAGGATTACTGAATGCCCCAATGCATGCTTGCTAGCAAATTCTCACCTGTCTCAAGTATATCATCCAATCTGGGCTACAGGTAGAAGTCATATCATAGGGAGTTGCCAGGTATAGGAGATGAAGATTGCTCTCAAGAATCAGCCCCTCCAAACCCTTCTTCAATTCTCTGTACAGAAGATTGCAGTACGCCAAGTCTATAGAGCCTAGAATAAGCACACAGGGTAAGAACAAGCACAGTCATGAACAGGCACACAGAGTTAAATGAAGTACATTTTAACCTAGAATCAGTATTGTCTTTACCTGCCACAAAAGCTTGCTATGCCATCTGAACTGGAGAGAAGTATCTGCAACCTGAATAACTGTGTTAACCTAACGTGAGCAGTGAAGCAAAACTGAGGAGAGGCAGTCACCTATTTCCATTTATGTTCATTCTGTGTGGTTTTGGAGCGCTTGCGAAATGCCTTGGCTTTAATGAAATCCCACAATAATGTAGTAGATTGAAGGAACCCTTCAGATTCATCCTATTTCAATTTCATTCCGTTCCCCAAAATCTTCATGATATGACAGGAAAACAGAACTTTGTGATGTATTTTTTTTTATTAAAATTGGTCTACATGTCATATGCTCCCTTTCCCTCTTAAGTTTTCCAAGAAATCCTTCTGTTTACCATTACCTGTTCATAACAATTAATTATAAAACAAGGTCCTGAGCCACTTTGTTTACAACCACTAAATCAAATCTTTAAGTAATTTTTTAGGGGTACAGTTCTGGTTTTGTTCCCACTGGGATCAGTATTACTACACTTCATTCCCATCGCATTCAGCCATGTGCTACTTCACTCCCATTTTTGGTCCAGTACATCATGTAGTAAAACTCTTTCTCCACAACTTATTTTTCATTGCAGTTTAATAATAAGAATAAAAAAAGCCTTACCTTTATATGTAGCTTTACCCAAGGGTGTGATTGTCAGCGCATATTTGGAATTGTGGTCCTTCTCAGATATTCTTCCTTTTAGGAGTCCTTTTTCTATCAGATTTTCCAGCCCATCTTTAATTATCTCTGAGAGGCTCTTCTCTTTAGACAGCAGCTGCTGCTGAACACCCAGCAATGTACAGCACATAAAATTGTCCACTTCCTCATGGGTAACTGCTATCTGCATCAGTTTGGGAAGTGATTAGCATATTTAAAGCTATAATTTCACACACTTAATAAGACATAGTAAAAAAAATTACTGAATAAAGAAAGAGTTTGTGTTTCTATAGAAATAGATACTTGGTGGTAGATCTGATGGACTGCTCTCCATCTGTTCTATTATTCTAGCTACTGCATCATGTTAACTTGTTTCCACTGTTTCTATTTGTATTTTGAATCAAGTATCAGAAATAGAAATATTAATATTGTATTGTATAATAAGGTAGAGATAATTTTTGCATTTACACAGAAGGTAATTGTTGTGTTACATGATTAATTAATAAGCGAGTTAAATGAAAAAATTAACCAAATTTTTGTCCTTATCTGATTTGAAACTGTTCTGAACTTGCAAGCCCAAATGTTTAAGCAGCCTGTCTTTTTCTACAGAAACAGCAGGTGACATCTTCTGGGCATTTCCAAGCACTTAATTTACTCACAGAGAAGAGTTAACTGATACCTTCAGTCCAACCAAAGATAACAACAGGCTCTGCAATCCCTTGGTCAACTCCAGCAGAAGATTGCTGTAGCAATTCTCCAAAGGACTGTGAACTAAATCTTGAACCTAAAAAGAGCAAGGAATATATTATGTATTAATTTTACACTCCAAAAAACTGAACCTGATACGCCTGATTCAGCTTATAAAGAAAACAAGTGTAGACATCAGAAAGTTTACAGTTCGCATCCGAAAACAAGCCACATAAAGGTAGTTTAAAGGTATTATTACGCAAGTCAAATACTTACAACTTTAAGAGGTGAACAAAAATTAAGTTATGCAGCTCAGCTCCTCCTGTTTATTCCACCATCTTAACCCAGCAACTTAAATTACCAACAGCTTTGTAAAATTTACCAAGTGTTTGTCTTTTTCTTGCACTATGAGAATACTTTCTCCAGCACTGTCAATACCAGCTCGACCAGCTCTGCCAACCATTTGTTTGTACTGGTTCTTCTTCAGGAAGTCATTGGCAACATAAGGAGCTCTGAGAATCACCCTGCAAAGAAGCCTTTAATAAGTTATGGTTTATACTCAAATTACTGAAGCAGCAATAAAATGTTACAAATTCAAATTCATTCTTTATATGTGCCCCTTTAGCTAGTAACTAATAAAAATCAAATGCACTCCTTTGAACAGATGTGTAATTAAACTGTAAAGCATTAAACTACTTAAGGTGTATTAAATGTGCACACAAAGGTGGATTCTTAGCAAACAATCTTTGGTCACTCAGAGTACAGCAGCCCTATCATCAGAACTCGTATGTGAAAAGATAATACATTTTTGTGTTAAAACATATTCCAACTGTAACTCCTTAGAAAAGGTTTATTTTGCAATTTAAACACTGTTCTTAGGAGAGTAACGAAACCACTTTTCTCTTGAATAACACTACTGAAAACATGGAAGCATTTCTCAATTTATTAAAATTTCCTTAATCCATTTAGATAAGTGCTCTTCAGTTAGGTACTCTGAGGTACTTCCTACTGATTCACATTTCCTACATAAATACTTCACAGTCTTGTGTCCCAAGTTGAACACAAAATCCCTTATACTTCCAATTTGCTGGTAAAAGCAGAAACACATTTTAAGTAGCACTGAGATTTCCAACTTATTAAAGCAATTTTTTTTTACGAAGCAAAAAATCAATGCAAAAATTAAATGTTTTGGCTACTAACCTTCTAGCTGGCAGGTTGACTCCAGCAGCTAGAGTGGCTGTGCAAGCAAGCAGACACAGGACACCTGAAGAATAAGCTTCCTCTATGCTTTTTCTTTCATCATTTGTAAGGCCACCATGGTGATAGGCAATACCAAACGGGATTGTCTGCTTCAAAACAGGACAGACAGTTCCATTTCCAATACTCTTTAAGTTCTCGATGAGATCTTGCTTCTCTTTCTCCCTGTGAGCTCTAAATTCTCTTGGAGAAGGAAAAGCATTTCTTTAGACTTTGACCAATCATTAACTAAAAAGAAAATAAAAACCAAGAGACATGCTTACTGTCTACTTCTGTTCATCATCCATTCCTCTAACATCTAGGTTGGAGAAATGGTTATTTCCAGTAATTTTAAAACAGCAATACACAGGAGGCAGATTTAGTTGCAATAGAACCCTTCTTGTTTGGAAACACAGGAACAGAAGGGATCAAATACTGGCTGGGCGTGGATATTGAGTGCACCAAAGAAAGGAAATAGGGCCAGGAGTGAAGATTACAGGTGCATCTAAAAGTGGTTTCAATTTTGAGAGCAAGAGAGCGGGTTGTTTATTTTAATATAGTTTCTTTCTACATAAACCTAACTTTGCCAGATCATTATGAGTTGATTGAATCACATTTAAATGAAACTAATCTTATGTCTTACTTTCTTTTCCTTGTTAATGAAGCCTGGTTTAAATTTTACAACTCAGATTTCCGAAGTGGGTATGGAAAAGAGATATTCAATGGACTACTAAAATACATGACCAAATACCAGGCTATACAGAAAAGTTTTTTTTTCTAAGCTTGCAGAAACCACTGCCAAAGGGATACAAAGCTAGGTTAGTTTAGTATGCTTTTCTTTTTTTTCTTTAGTATTTGTCCTCTGACAAATATTTTTTTCAACTATTTTGGTACAAAAGTAAGAATTTTTTGAAAGCTTTTGTTTCATAAGCTTTTCACAGTTTGCTATCACTTATGCAGTTAGCAACTTCATATGATTCCATGTTCAAAGTATTTACTTCTAATCACCAGGGAAAGACACTTGCAAACTAGATGACAATAAATCTTAAACTGTAAGCAATTATTTCACATATAATTTTAAAAAATGACAGAAATTTACTTCTTGAGGTACTTGCACACCATTGAAGCCACACTTTCGCAATTCTTTTTAGTGGGACAAAAGATTAGGCAGGAATACTTAGGAATAACTTCAGTAACCAGTGCAATGATGTGGTCAGGATCTGCTCTCTCCAGACTGCTAGAATACTGTAATAAACACAGATTGACAAATATTTAAACTTAGAAATTAAGTCATAACCTAAATATTCAATACTTGCTCTCAACCACTGCTAGAACACTCTCATGTGACTTAATGTGACGTAATTCCAAGAAGTTGTAGGATAAGCTTTCCTCCCAATCCTCACTTGAAAGACACCTAACTTGAGGGATACATGAATATACAAATCAAATTATTTGCTTTTTCCCTTAATACTTCATTTTCTTTTAGCAACACTTGTGATCCTGGCAGTCTACCATAAGACACATTTTTCTTTGTAAAGGTTGAAATTAATCCCTCCAAGGCAGCAGTAAGCTGGCAAAACCCCCAAAACATATCTTCTTTCAGTTTTGTCTGAGAGTGATCAATTGTTGAGAAAATCTACCCCCACACATTAAACACTGAGTATCTGGAAAACTCAAACACATTACTCTTCACATGTCAAAATACTGAAGAAACCTCTACCTGGAAGAGTAAAAAACTAGTGAAAATCAAGTTAAGCATTCAGTATTTTAAGGCTTTTTTCCTTCCCAAAGTCTACCACATCTTTCTCATGGTTACTACAAATGAATTACCATGCTTAAGTAATTTCTCTAGTAAAAGGTCTGTAAGCAAATCAGTGTAAAATAATACATTCCCTAATGGTTCAAAGAAACTATAAGCACTTTGTTTTTACCTTGAAATTAAGGAGACGTGAAAAAGCAAAGCCATTTTCTGTTTTGCTGTCAACTGCATAAATGGTGTCTTGTATCTTTATGTATTCCTTTAATTCTACCTAGCAACACAGAAGCCACAAAGAGAAACTTGGGTTAAATTACTCAGTTTTCTCTAAAGCTATTGCTGATGTACAGCTACATCTTTTTTCTAAGCATCACATGTCATATACATACTTGCACACAAGCACACACTTCAGAAATTTTAAAAGAACTTAATTGTTTTAATCATTTGCCTTGATAAAGCATGGAATCGTAATGAAGAATGCCGACTATTGTATCCCATGAACTATTCACAAACCATGCTCTCCTGACAGCACACAAGCACCAGCAGTACAGATTCTAGTTACACCAAATGGACTGCAATGATTCATCACAGTAGCTGTAACTTAGGAGTTGCTTTAGTTAAAATGAAGCAAATGCCTTAGCACAGCAGCATAAAGGTGATTGCATTTGCGTATTTAGAAGTGCATAGTGCTATTTGTTATATTTTTAGCAATTGAGAGCAATAGCAGGCCTTACATTACACTGTGCAACTAAGGACAAAAGCTGTGATACAATCCTAAACAGATGTACTATGATTTTAAAGGCAAATATCTTCTTTACTAGCTCCTGGTATCTTGTATACAGACCGGTCTAAAATTATTAGTGTAGTACTCTGCTTGCAGGAACTTCTGCAGGTCTCCAACATTATTTAACGTTGCACTCATGCCAATGATTTGTGTCTTTTCTGTAAAATGGAAGTTGACATGAGTTTATTGACACATTACCATTTTTAACAGTTCTGTTCAATATTGAAGTCATAAGACTCCTTCATCTTTAGTCTTTCAAAATGCCAAAGCAGCAGGCTGGAAGGGAAAGGCTGCTACTAAAGAAATACTAACTAACTAAGAAATAATACTAAGTTACAAAATACTACCCGAGACTTAAATGTAAAGAAGGAGCATGTAAATGAAACAGCTAAAGAGCTCCTACAAAGAAATGGAAGACATTTGAGAAAACTCAGGATTTCCCAGAGAAATATCAAGAGAGCTTCAAAAACACCCAGTGCATCATTAGAGGTCAATTAACACTTAAATGAGTAAATGCTGTTAATACATGGAGTCATGCCATGTTTTTCAAAAGCAGCTAGAACAGCACAAATCCCGAAAGTGAGAGTGTGACTTCTTTCTGGAGAGGCCACAACTACAGAATGTTAATGAGACTAATTGTAGCCATGACTTACTACTGGTGTAAAGAATTTTCGCCAGAGTAATTTCCAGTATTGCTCCACGACTTCCCTCCCCGAGCATATGTAGCTGTGCACAGAAGGGAAAAAGAAAAGGCGAGAATGCTACTGAGTTGAGAGTATTTCTAAAAAAACCTCCAAAACACACCTATAACAAATACTACAGAACTGTCTTTGTTGGACTTCCTCATGATATCCCTCATGTAAATTCGGATTGCTAAGTTCAGACATATAACCTCACTTAAAAAGCATTTAAGAATCACAGAAAAACAGACTGAAGGGCAAATGTTGACAACAAGATTTACCTTCCATTTAATTAGACCACAACTGATACAAACACTTAACTCCTGACAGTAAACTGTCAGCGTGGAGATCTTTGTATTCACCAGTCTAAAGAAATTTTAAACAAAACATGTTATAAGCAACAGAGTAAAAACTTTCCTAGCAGCCAGCTTCCAGAAAAACCAGAAGTTAGTGCTTCAGCTGCCTTCTGTTTAGAAGCTACAGTGCTAAAGTATGGTCAGTCAGCCTGAAGAATCCCATGAATTAAAACCCCTGTTAGATGTCATACACGTTATTCAACCTCACAATCAACCCTTGGTAGCACAGCCCAGCCCCACCACTGAAAAGCACAGTAAGGGGCAATTCGCGCAGCCAAGTGTTACTTGGTATTTCTCTTTTTCGTCAATGCTTCACTGGGTCATTATTAACACTAGACACAAAGTTACATGGTTTCACATCTAAGAGTTAAGTTCTGGGCTTCATAAAATACATTTCATTACAAATACATACATTTCAATACAATTAAAATTCCTTATGCTTTTTTGTAACCCCTTAGAGACTTCTAAATGCCAAGTAGTTATGCCGGAATTCACCATCAACCACTACCACAGTAGATCTCTCAATATAAAATCTATTACTCTGAAATAGCAATAAATGCTTCGTTTCAAGAAAAATAACTTTCAGAATTGTAGAATTATGTGCCAATTCAGAAGACAGAAAATAAAAGTAATTTCATGGTGAACACTCTAGGCAAAACCAAGCAGGCAAAGAACTGCTCCTTCCTAAATAATTGCTTATTAGAAACCTAAAAGAACTTGCATGTGATAAATCTGAGTACATCTTGTGGCCTACCTCATCTACCACAACAAGGCCGAGGTCATTGATTCTTTCTGTTTCGATTAAGGAGTTCACCAGAGCATGTCCTTTTTCTATAGTAGCAATATAAACAGATTTTTTTACTCTCCTTTTGATTGGCGGAAATCTTCCTTTACTTCCTGCATATTCTTCAACCAGGAAACCCAATTCTATCCCAAAACTCGATAAACCCCTAACCTATAAGAGAAAATCAATTAGAGAACAAATTCATGCTCATTTTGGATTTCAGAGCTGCCTTAAGAACTCAATGTACATAAAACCAACCTACACCACAATCGACTGCTTGAATTAGTGAAACCATAAGAATACCTATTCCAGCTACAAAATTGAAGTGTCTACACATATTATCAAGCTGGGTTTCATCTGTTCTCTAAAACTAACTTTCCCTTTGTACCAAAAAATGTTAGTTTTTATTTCAAGATCACTTCTTCAGCAAATTGGGCAGCACAGCTCTTAGGCTGCAGAACTATACAAAACATCACAAAAAGCCATTATTTCAAAATTCAGCACCCTTTACTTCATAACTCAACGTCTTTACCTCATGATTTCTGTCTGTTCCTTTACAAAAATTACTGACCCTCAGAGCAGCATCTAGGAGAGGTCACTCATTTCCCACCATATATTCATAAGAACCACGGGAGCTTGCTGAAAACCAGGCAGGTGAGCAGGAAAAAAAAAGTGTATCAGGAAAGATACACATCAAACAAAGCAGTATCAGAAATTCTGCATCCAGACCTTTTCTTGGACAATGGCAACATATGGCAGGATCATCAGAACATCCTTCTGCCTGCAGAGTAACTCTTGGAGAATTATTATTTCAGCTACGAGAGTTTTTCCACCACCAGTTGGCAATGAGTATATCAAGTTCTTCCTTTGCTGCAGGGACTCTAACATTAGGCAATCATGCTGCCACTCTGCAAAATGAAAAAGGAACTATCAGCAATCTCAGGGGCATGTTAGTTGATACCAAAATGCCCGTGTTTCATTCAGAATACTTTAAGCTCGGTGTTTGAGAGCTTTTCCCCAGTAAAGCACTGAAAGCCTTCAGAGACAGTGACTTCCAAAGTATTCTGTAATCCAGAAGCATACCATCCACTCACTCCATCCATCTAAAACACCAAAATAGCCACCTACTAAAACAGGACAACTGCTTTCCAGCGTGGTTTACATTAAGCATTACCTTAAATATTTTTACAGTATAATGGGTGAAACAGACAATACTCCACTAGCAATTCTCTTTTTTTCCAACAGACCATTAGTTACGCTACCATAAAGTGTTTCAATCCCTCGAAGTTGTCTGAATAAATCTTTAACCTTGCTAGGTAATCCATAAAAAGGGCCTATATCAACAGAGGAAGATTCAATAGCTTTCCTAGCCACAAAAATCTCTTCAGATAAAACAGCTTCTTTAAGCTGCTTGGTCTTGGAGACCTGCAGAGTCTGGGCTTTGGCATTTCCAGTCATAGCACTTTTCAGGTGCTCTTTGAGACTCTCAGTTTTAAATAAAACACACTTGGAATGCAAGGAAGAGTCAGTAGGTTTGCTCCTGTGTTCAGCACCAGCATAAAAAGACGATGGGTCCCTGATTTTGTCCGAGGAAGCATTCACACGTTCATCCCTCTCTTTTGAGACTGGAGATGTTCTGGAAGCAGAAGAAAGTTCATCCATTTTTTCAAAATACAGAAGTTGTGATGATGGCAAGTCATCTAAAATAGACTCAGTCAGTTCTTGGTTGCCATCAGCTGGGTCACCCTCACGCATTTGGCATGCGCCCTCTTTGTCACTTTTAAGGACAACCACATTTTCTGAAGCAGAAAAGTTATCTTGCTCTTTCTGGAGAACTCCTAACTGAAGGTTCCCAAGTACGATCTCTCCAGCTGCTTTCACATCCATATTTTTATCCTGCAGGTATTTGTGCTCAATATCATCCACTTGAGCCAGCAATGAATCGTTTCCATAAAAGCTGTCATAGTCACCAAACATATCCTCTTCGCTATCGTTACTGCACTGCGAAAACGAAACAGGAGTTATTAACACCCGGAAGCAACACCACGGAAGGCAGGATAACTCGTACAAACATCAGAGCCAAGCCACCTAAGTCTGCCCCAACTTAACACAAAAGCATTTTGTCTGATGTCGTCTGTGAGGAAAACCCAGGCCGGGTTCTGAAGGAACGCCTTGACTCAGCGGAACAGGTATCCCACAGGCAGGCAGGACACGCGCGCACAGAGCCGACAGAGATGAATTTTGTTAAAGGTAAAGCCAAACGGCGCCATACCCTCCCATACAAAGCACGGCCCTTCCCGACACACGCCACCCTCCCAGACGGAGCTCCCCCGCCTCGCCACCAGCCCCAGCACCCCGCCGTCCCCTACCGGGGCCTCCGCCGGCGGCCCCTCGCCACCAGAGCTCGGTCTCTTGCGAGCCACCGGCGAGCTGGCGGCGACGGGCTGCACCGGGGCGCGGCTCCGCTTGCGCTCCGAGCTGGAGCGGCTCTTCCTCCGCACGGCGAGCCTGGGCTCCGCCATGGCCGGGGCGGCGCGGGGCCGTCACGGCCGCGGCGGGACACGCGGGGAGGCCCCCCGGCCGCCCCACAGACACGAGGCCGCCATGGCGGGAGCGAGCACTTCCGGCAACAACCCGCCTGGGAAAGCACGTGACCGGGCCGCGGCCAGTCGCCTGCCCCGAGCCGGGAAGACGGCGCTGCTATTGGCCAGCGAGAGGCCGGCGGCAGTGACGCGCGGGCGGAAGTGGCGGTGCGCGGGGCAGGTGTCATGGCGGCGCGGGCCGTGGTGGCGCGGAGGCCTTGGCGGCGCCTGGTTCCCGGTGCGTCCCTCCCGCTTCCCCGGTCCCCCTCTGTCCCGAGCTCGGTGCCCGACCGGCCGCCGGGGTGTTCGCGTGTCCGGGCCGTCGAGCCGCACCGCCACTGACCTTGTCGTTCTCTCCCTTGCAGCAGCGCTGTGGGCGCGGCCGCGCCGCCTGCAGCATGAGGGGCAGCCTGAGGAGCGCTCAGACCAGGTGAGGCTTCCCCGGCCTGCTGTCCCACTGCTCCCCCTCCGCAAGGGGCCAGCGGTGGCTGGAAACGCTTTGCTCTGGTCGCTGTGTAGCTCGGGCTCCTCAAAACCTCGAATCCATTGTGGGGAGTGCAGCGCAGAGGGAGGTCACCAGGCGCTGGAAGTTAAGGCCCCATCTGTATTCCAGTATCTTAACTAGAGCCTGTTAAACCTGCTGTCTCAGTAACTCGGGTGTGGAGCCAGCGACAGGACAAGGACCGATGGCCATAAACTAAAAACACGAGAACTTTCACCTCAGCATGAGGAAAAACTTCTTTATTCTGGGGGTGGCAGAGCCCTGGAACAGGCTGCCCAGGGAGGTCGTGGAGTCTCCCTCTCTGGAGACATTCCAAACCCACCTGGACCTGTTCCTGTGTCACCCGCTTCAGGTGACCCTGCCTCGGCAGGGGAGTTGGACTGGATGATCTCCAGAGGTCCCTTCCAACCCTGACTGTTCTGTGATTCTGTGAAAAGTGAAATGTCACCTGTCATATCTTGTAGTGATACGCGGAAAAGACTCTACCACTGGAATAAGTAGTAAAGTAGGTATGTTTATTCCAGCTGGGACGCATGGGGGATAATTCCTCCAAAGTCATGCGTGCTCACAGCTGCATTTATCTTGATATAAATCGGGTTACAAACTCCATATTCATTAAGTTTCCCAATACACCTATACATATTCATTTCCTAGCCCCGCCTAGCCTCGCTTCGTATTATAATGAACCCAAAATCCGTTTGCATCAGCATTGCGCTTGCGCAGTGTCGTCTGGTGGTCGTGGGTAGGGTCTCTGCGATGAAGTAAGAGTCTTCCTCAGATGAAGTAAAAAGAGTCTTCCTCCTTCTGGACTTTTCACCTTAGTTCTCTGCGCATGCTCTTTATGTCCCTGGCTCAAGTCCAAACTTCAAGGCTGGTTTAGGTTAGTTTTAGGCTTGAAAACAGGATCTTTGGTCAGGATTCCTTCTCTTTATCAATAGTCTTATATCTTCCCATTCTGCTTTAGTAGGCACAATAAGTGTTGAGCAAGCTGTTTGTACTTTTAACAAACAGCACCTTAGTAAATCATTTAACCCCTGCTTCCCCTGATTCAGTAGGAATTTGGTGCTGGGTGTATCTGAACCTTGAGGAGGCTTTCAGCCCTTGGGAGATGTTTATGAATCTCTCTAGAAAGTGTGTGAACACACAGGAGCTTCCTCAGGCCATTTGCTTTGAAATTATTAAGGAAAAAAGACTCTTGTGACTTATCAGACAGAACTACCTTTCTACCAGCTTCTGTAGGTCTTGACTTCCAAGTAGAAAGTGTAAGCACTATCTTACTGAATGAATTAATAGACTTGTTAGTGTCATTGTTACTAAAATATAAAAGGCTATTTACATGTGAGAAGTCTTCTAGGTTCCAAGGTACCAAGCAGTGAGCTAATAAAGTTATTGAAAAACTTTGGTGGTGCACTAAATCTCTCTTTTGGTTTCAAGACAAATATTGATCAAAGGATTAAAAGTAACAAATGTTCTCTGTTTTCTTGTGAAGCTTATGGATGTTAATAATTCTTTAATTTCAGCCCATACAAATGGAGAACCCCTATAAAGACCCTCCAAAGAGATGTGTCTTATGTGGAATAAACGTGGACTACAAGAATGTGCAGGTGAGTTTGAAAATTGCTGTCCTTGGATGAAGGTAACTGCTTTACTGTTTTTAGATATGTGTGTAGGAAGTCCACAGTGAAAAAAAAAAAAAAATTCAATTCTTCTGTGTAGGGGTTTAAAACCTTAAGAGTAAGAATGTGTGCAGGTTAAGGGCCAAATAATGTAGTCGTGTTAAGGTGCTTAATCTACTATTTGCGTGTGAATGTGACAACTTTGTAGTTTAACAGATAGAGTCCTTGGTTACAATTCAGCTGCCACAAAGCATGCAAGCTATTCCGTAGAAAACACTGTCTAGCTCCAAGCTGTACTTCTTCTTCAGGTAGAACTGAGTTTTGTAAAAACAGATGAAAAAATGAAAAATAGAGTGCAAGTAGTATCATAAAGTAAAGCACCAAAAAAAGAGTTCTTAAACTGACTTCGATTTTTCTTAATTTTAAGTAGCTTCTTTCCCAGTTTGTGTCTCCGTATACTGGCTCCATTTATGGCAGACATATCACAGGTATGTGAAGTACTAAATTAAATCATTTACGGGTTAATAATAATGCTTTTGTGAGTCTAAGTAACTGTGCATCAGCAGTCTTTCTCAAAGTAACCAGTTCCAACTCTATACATTTTGTAATTGTATTCCCCTGACTTAGTTGCCTGCATCAAGGAATTAAAATATCCCTTTTTGTGTTTTGTATTTAACTGTAAAAGCACACATGCATTTTTCTAGAAAGACTTAATCAAAGCTAGAGGGAATTGTCAGGAATATCCCTTTCACCCTCTAATGATTTGCTTAGTGTTGAAAATTATTAATCTCTTTAGGCTTGTGCAGCAAGAAGCAGAAGGAAATTACAAAAGCCATTAAAAGAGCTCATGTATTTGGTAAGTATGATTTTGCTTTTGAGTTTTCTAACTCAGCGCTACTTTTCTACTAAGAACACCTCCATCTTTTTTCTTTTTAACAGGATTTATGCCAGTTATGTTTAAGAACCCACAATTTCTCACAGACCCCAAGCTATGTAATATCAAGTATCCAGAGTGATATACTGTACAGAAATAAACAATAAAACTGTGTTTCATGTTTATATACTTGTTTACTGGAAATGTGGTTTGCTAGCATAATGTGTGGTTGACTGAGGGGTGGATGTCAGTCATTCCTTTTTTTTTTCTTCATGAAGTCTCTAAAATTTATTGTCTGAAAGGAAGATTAAAGCAATAATAGAAACTGGCAGCTGTATAGACCCTTTCCTCTGCTCACAGGTCTTGCTAAAGCTCAGGTGGCTGTTTTTTCCCTTGCTGGGTTGTAAGATGGGGGGAAGTAAACAAGCACTGGTTTCCTGAGGATAAATTAATGTATTTAAATTGTGGCAGTCCATGTAGAGAGCTAAGTCTGTTACGTGTTCATTTGATGCTCCCTGCATCAGGCGGGCAGCACTGCTTCCAACAGCAGCTTGAAGTTGTGTCGCTTGGAGGCAGTACGTGCCATGCTTATCTGACTGATAACGTCCTGTAGCACAGTCTTTGAACCCTGAGAGAGAGAATACAGATGGACCTCTGGAAAGCAAAGTGAGGGAATGTCATCTTGGACTTGTCTCTATGCCGAACAGGATTCGTGCACTGGGGAAAAAACCCAATCTGCAAAAATGCCCTGTTATACATCCCTGCAGTGCTATAGATTGATAATCACTGGAATACACTGGCAGGAGCTTTTGGTGTGAAGTCGTCTGACAGATCAGAAAGTTGGAGAGTGTGGGTATTCATTTGCATCTCTGTTCTTTTCAAACACATCCTCATCTGTTTCAGTGCTACTCAGTGTAAGCTTCCTTTCTTGGTCACTGTCCTCTTGGTCTTGAAGTGATTCTTGGTGAAACTGCAATGATCTGGATTTCTTGAATGACTTTGAAACTGCTGTGGTCCCTCTGACTTTACGCTTGTTTAGATGCCTTGTTTCAGCTTCAGTGAAGTCTTGTTCCTCTACCATGAGGGTCAGTTTGTCCATGACATTAATATGATGGTCTATGTTACAGCAGTTCTTGGATATCTGGTGGCCTTTGAAGGAAACAATGCATGTCTGAAGTCCAGAATTGGGGAAGAATGTTTGCAGTGCCTGACAAAGGAGAACATTCTCCTTTGGCTCTCCTGGGTGGTTTCTGTCTTCTCCTGGGGAAAAAAAACAAAGTCAGAGTTGCAGAACCTCTTGCACCACTGCTGTTTTGGCTGCCTCAAGTTCAGAAGTGTTTTCTGCTTCTGCCACTTGAGTCAACTTTGGGAGGGCAAGGCTTGCATCACATCTGGTTAACTTACCCGAACAATTTTGTTGCTTTTTCCTCTTTATTTCTTCTTTTAATTGGCTCACCTCTGCTAAGAGTTTTTCTACAGATCGTTCACTGACTTCTACTGTAAAGCATATTTTCTGCAAGAAGAAGAGCATGTGATCAGATTAACAGTAGTCACAGCAGCTGACTTTAAAATTGTTGCAAAGTCCTTAAAGGTACTCCTGGTTAAGTCGGACACAAAGTAGTAAAAAGCTCAAGTAATGATATGGAGGTGGATTTGTCAGATAACTTAAACCTTGTGTTGAACGAGGTGCAAGATGTTTTATTTGTTCCCATCTAGGCAAAGATCTAACAAACTACAGATAGTACTCCTCCAAAATAATCCTCTTGTGAGAATTTATTCGTGGACTTGAAGATTAAACGTTGTACTTTCATCAAATGGGAACTTAAGTCTCCAGCTTTGAGAATATAATGTGCGGCACAGTAATTGGAACTCCCTGAACTTTCAGTTTGTCCTTCCGAAACATGGCTTTGTTTCTCATGCAGTGCAAGATGT
Source organism: Cnemophilus loriae (assembly GCA_013397755.1). Taxonomy (NCBI): domain Eukaryota; kingdom Metazoa; phylum Chordata; class Aves; order Passeriformes; family Corvidae; genus Cnemophilus; species Cnemophilus loriae. Next base: position 222,623 of record VZTF01000081.1, read on the forward strand.
TGTAGCCCTTGGCTGCCTTGGTTTTATAGAACTGCTGAAAGTGAGGCAGGCGTGCCCAGCTTACCTTCAGTTCCTCCTGCAAGGTGGCATACATCTCATTTATCTTGTGAACCTCTTGTAGGGACCCATCTTCGTAGAAGAATTCTGACCTGTGGACCAAGAGTATAACTGCATAATTGCAAGTTAGTGATCCCAGCGCTTGCCTAGTAGGAGCTTTAATGAGTAAAGAAGCATTTTGAGCTTCAGTGCCAGGTGCCTGAGTTGAGACACACAGCTCCTGGCAAAGTATGGGCCTGAATTAATTTCCAAGTATGCTGGAATGGTAAGTAATTGCAGAAAACAGGTCAACAAGTGAGCGAGGTGTGGCTATAGCATTTGCAAAAGCACTGAAATGCTTTTATAGAAAGGTAAGTGTAGTTATGGTAGTGGGAAGCTACTGCCGTTAGTAAATATGTGTATTGTACCTGTGTTGTCTCACGGCTCTCACAAACCCAGAGGACACACAGGAACCAGACACTGTTCTGTAACCTTGCTGTTCTGCCATGCCCAAGTTGGTAACCACCAAAGGGACTTTCTGGAAAAGACTTCAGATGCACAAGTATGAAAACACGTTCTATCAATATCCAAAGGTCTCTCTTTGAAAGTTAAATGTTCTTGACCATTCAGGATCCCAGGGGAGGGTTACAGAATAGTTATTCCTTGCTAAATGTATTACATCACACACAGATGAGGCTAAAGGCAAACCCCAAGAGCAACCAGAAGCTGAGCAATGCCCATAATTTTCCCCCCTTTCTGACTACAACACACAGTAAAGCAACACTTGCTAAGCCTAGCCTGTGGGCAGGATGTCTCTGAAGATAAAGTTAACACCAATTTAAATATTTTGATGAACACCATGTATGGTTGAAGTCCTGTACACAAAACAATTTGATCAGGAGCAGCTTATGTGTGTGAATAAACTGACAGTGTCTGCCTGGTGATGCTCGCACTACAGATAAAAAGGACAATCCCAGAGTAGAATTCCAGGGTAAACCTTCAACTGGGCTCTGGCAACATAAGTAGTAATCTTATTAAAAGTTTAAGTTTCAGAGGTAAAATAAACAGTGTTACTGATTCGGTTGCAACACAGTAGAGAAACTTTCAAGTTTTAGCACGTGCTGTGGAAAACAAACCAATTACCCTTCCTGAGGCCGATGTAGGGCATGTTCCAGTCTGTAAGTAGAACAACTTTCTGTCATCACACTAGAGGTTAAAAGGAGGAATACAAGCCCCTGATTTGATAGGTGTGACTGCAGGTTTTTATGAAGAAGTCTTTCCCGGAATGTCATGGTCTGGTCTGTGTTACGTCTGAATTTGTACCATCCTATTACACTCTGCAGGCAGAAGAAAATTCACAGTTACTGTTGATGTCCCTGTGTGTCACCCTGAAGCAAGTTTGATTCAGTGCAAAGCCATGTCTGAATTATTTGTTAATGTGTACATATTCAAGGAGTTAGTTAACTTGAAACTCTTAAAACTTCTAAGCGTAATTCCCATCTTCTTTCCTTCAAAACCACGCTTTGAATTGGTTGGTTTCTGAGCTTGTGTTCAAGCTGAAACTGCAAACTTTCTTCTGTTTTGTTGTTTATTTCTTTTCAGCTTCTACTTCCCCCTTGTACAACTTTGTTCTGTGGAAAAGACTGAAGTTTTTTTGATGAAGTGATCCTTAGCCACTTACAAGCTGACCTCATCTTAAGGTGGAAATTGGTGGAATTCCTTTGGGATACTTGAAGTGTTCACTTGAGAAATTAATAATTAAAAATGAAGTTGTGACACATATATAGGCAAACCCTAGTCAAAGTTAAACTGTTTTTTTAAGGAGGAAAAGGATGTAGCTGCTTTGGCCAGCAGCGTGAGGGACTATAAAAGGTTTAAAGTGAGAAAAGAAAAAACCTCGATGCAAGAGGTATCCAGAACAGCCTCCAAAATTTGAGTAAGCTCCTCAGTATGGTTTAGATTTGAAAATAAAATACCTTCTTACAGCCTGATAGTATTTTCTTCAGGGCAAGTTCATTCAGTTCTCCTGCAGAATTATAAAAGCTAGAAGGAAATTAGGACAATTAGAGGGGAAGAAATTGTACTGTAAAAGTAACTCTAGCATGCTGGGAATCATCTCACTTTTTTTTTTTTTTTTAATTTTTAGTGAATACTATTGAGAGTGAAGGGTTAGAATGTATGGAATGCTTTTTTTTAGTGTGTTGACATTGTTCTGTAGTTTATATGGTATCATAGCTCACCAGAAGGTGCAGTATGCCTTATCTCCATTTCTATATTCATAGACAAACACAAAAAAAAAAAAAAACCAAAAAACCACAAAAACCAAAAAAGACATAAAGAACCAAAATAAGAATAACATAAGGCATTTTGCATCTGTAATTCCAAGAGGTTGATATGGCTACTATAGTTACAGCTGGGTGATTTTCTCAGGCAATAGAATATCAGTTTAACTCTCGAAGAGTTCAAGTTAGGGTTAATTTTAACTTTTTCATATCTGTTTACTTAAGATTCTTACCTGAACAACTGGTAGCATGGAATATGTTTCTGTATGTCTGGAAAGAGAAAGTAATATTGCTCTGGGTTCATCGGCTCAAGATGTATATTCTTCTGCATGCTATGATCAACATTAAACTCATAGAAGGACCAAGACATAATTCTATATAATTTCTTAAAATCAAATGCATTAATATCTAATTAAATAAGGTGAAGAAAGGAAATATTTTTAGAATATATTATAATAATATTATATTATAATATATTATATTAATTTTTTTCAAATGTAAACAGAACCACTTACATAAACTGTAGTTTTTATATATTTTTCTACTTTGTCAACTGAAAAATCAAGTTGAGTACTTTATTTTTTTCTCATTTCTGCTGATTGCAGGAGTAGTATGTAGTGTGAAAGATTTCATTGAGTTACTCAGTGCACATGCACTCCACATCAAGATGGTAATGAAAAATACATCTGGCAGCTGCTTAGTGAAATTATTAAAGAGCTTGCAGCCTTCACACACAGAATTTTATAAGCTCCAAATGAGGTAATAGATGCTAATACATTACAGTTACACTGACAGACCAAGCTTTTCCAGGGCAACTGTAATCCAGGAGAGTTTGTGATGTAGCCAAGATAAGGGTCTAAACCCTAAGTAATGTTTAATGTAACAAGATATTTGGCAAAGATTAGCCATTCAAGGAACTAAGAACTATTATTTCTTTTAAATTACTATGTTTCCTGCAGTAAAATTGTAATTTTTTTAGCAGTTAAAATCTTACAAAATAACCCTTCCATGCGTTTTTGGTTGTTTGCGAGTTTTTTTACGTCAGTGTGGTGTGTAGAAGCTTTGGTCTTGCCATAGGGTTTTGACTGCTGTCCCTCACAACTGAAAGCTGTCATTTATTGACTGAAACCAAGCAGGATATGAAAAATGTGGCCACACGAACCGATTGTGTAAACAACTTCAACGTCATCCATTTGTGAGTCTGTAATGCTGTTCTTGGCTTCACCTTTCACATCTCCGAGGAGAAAACCTTCCTTTACAGGGGAAGAGCAAAAAAAAATTCACATTAACAGTAGCATTGAACAAACACTCCTGCTCTCCTTGGCGCTGGTGCAGCCTCACCCCCCGTCCTGTGTGCAGTTTTGGGTGCCACAATGTAAGAAAAATAGAAAGTGTCCAAAGGGAGGGCTGCAAAGGTGGTGAAAGGTCTAGAGGGAAGACATAGCAGGAATGGCTGAGGTCGCTTGGTCTGTTCAGCCTGGAAGAGAGGAGAGTGAGGGGAGACCTCATTGCAGTCTACAGCTGCCTCAAGAGGAGAAGTGGAGCGACAGACACCGATCTCTTCCCTCCGCCGACCGTGACAGAACCCGAGAGAACGGCATGCAGCTGAGTTGGGGGAGGTTTAGGTTGGATATCAGAAAGAGGCTTTTCCCCCAGAGGGTGTTTGGGCACTAGAACAAACTCCCCAGGGAGTGGTCACAGCACCAAAGCCTTGCAGAGTTCAAGAAGCATTTGGACATTCTCACAGGCACATGGTGAGAGTCTTGGGGCATCCTGTGCAGGGCCAAAAGTTAGACTCTATGATCCTTGTGGGTCCCTTCCAACTCGGCATATTCTATCATGATTTTCTCTCTAATACAAAGTTTAAATGCTGTCAAAAGGAACTTTTTCTATTTTTTTTTTTTTTTTTTCAGAGTTGGTTCTCGCTCATTTGTCAATACTAGCCCGCAGGTAAGGAAGAAGTTCCCCAGCCAAGCAGTGCTGTGTCCTGGTCGGTTTCCCGTGGCTCCCGTGTTCACTGAGCCCGAGCAGCCCGCGGCCGTGCGGGCGCTGCCCGCCGAGGCTGGGGCCGGGCGGCCTGGCCAGCG
>VZTF01000081.1:227087-338516 GCA_013397755.1 Cnemophilus loriae
CGCAGGGAGCGCGGCCCGCCGGCGGCGACGGGGCCCGGGATCTCTCCTCAGCTGCAAAATGCGGAGTTTGGAAAAACGTTCTCAAGAAAAGATGTTCTCTGATGTTTGGTCTTTGTCTGCTTTCGAGCCTAATCAACAAGAAGGGAGATTTAATCCGTGAAACAGTCACAGAATCACAATTAGGTTGGAAAAGACCTCTGAGATCATCAAGCCCAACTCGTGCCTAAACACCATCATGTCAACCAGACCATGGCATTGAGTACCACGTCCAGTCTTTCCATAAACACCTTCAGGGACAGTGACTACAATACCTCCCTGGGCATCTCGTTCCAATGTCTAATCACCACTTCTGTGAAGAAATTCTTCCTAATGTTCAACATAAACCTCCCATGGTGCAGCTTAAAGACTGAAAGATAGCAGCTAACAAGCTGAGTGATGTGGTGTTAGAAAGACAAATTACTTGTTGGTAGAATTGTCTTTTTAAGGTTTAGGGCTGGACATGCTTCAGTGGCCTCACCCAGGGGGAGGTGAACAAAGCTTGGGAAGAAGGAAGCCCATTGATACTGGATACAAAGAATGCAGAATTTAGTTGCAGCTCAAGAGTTTGTCCCGAGGACGAATCCAGTTGTCCCGTCCTCTGCAATTGCTCCCACTCCCCTGCCTGCAAGCTCTGGGCCGAAGGGCAGGATCTGTGCTGATGGAAGCACCTCGCTGAGCAGCAGTGCGAAATTTAGTTTGATGCTTTCACCAAAACATCAGCATTTAAACCGAGCTGCCTGGCCCACATCGTGCTGCTGGGAGTGCGGGTGGAGCGAGCTGTGCTCCCATCTCCGGAGTGAGAGGATTGTGTCATGCCAGCCTGCAATATGAAAAGGCATGGCACTGGCTGAGCTCCTGTCCATAACCAGGCTGTGCTTTTTGAAACAGGACAGACAGCTGTGAGTATGTCTGGAGATGCATTGCGCTGTTTGAGATTGTGGGGAAAATCTTCTGAGTTAATAAGCTAACAAAATGTGATAAGGAAGTAATAAAATGATAATGATAATGCTAAACAATGATCTGACAGCAGTAAATTGTACCACTTCTTCCTCAGATATAGACTAAGTTTGCAGAATGCATGTTTTGTATTTTTTGAGTTGTCACATTTTACTTCTTTTTAATACTTGTAGTAACATTTTTTTTCCCATTCTAGCAGGTGTTCCTGACATATCAGCCGGAAGAAAGTCTTAGAAAACAATTTCAGGAAGGGAGAGTTACAAGTCACAACATTCTTTGAAATATGACCAGAGATCTGGTCTAAAGGCTGTAGGAGTTTTACTCCTTTACTTCAGGAGAGCAAATGTTTGATTTCATCCCTCATCAGGAATATAGGTAAGCACATTCTTAGCCATAGACATTAATTTCCTGAGCCCTGAAACAGGATGTATGGACCTATGGTCTTTCAAGAGGTATTTCCATGCTTTTTGGGTCTCACATATATTTTTTTAGGTTGCATATAAAATTAATATCTTTAGTGCAGTTTCTTTTCCCTTAAAATTTGTTGGCAAGATTTAGATGGAGAATGGTTAGTTCTGGCATATTTACATTTAGATAAAATTCTTTAAGTATTATTTAAAATATATGTGAATAATGCCCATATTTAGAAGGGAAAATTGTTGTGATTCTTAACTGTTGCTACTGTGGAGAAAGGAACCAGGTAAGACTTTCATTTCTCAACAGACTCATAAATGATCTAGATCTCTGAATAAGGGGGTGACAAGTCTCTGAACGGTATAGAATGGTGGGCAAGTTTAATGGGAAAGAGCTAGCATGTATTTCTTGCAATGCAGACCGTGTGCTATTAAACAAATGGGTAACAACACAACACATCTAAAGGGATATATTACAACAAACGATTCCATGATGGACCATGTTGCTGTGGTAGAGGCAGCAAGAACAGATGGATATGACAAGCTTCTATAGCTGTTTGTGGAGAAAACGTTGAAAGTGGAAATAAAATGCTGACCCAATTCAGGAATTGCCCCAAAGGACCCTGTGCTGTGCTTGCGGTCATTCCTAAGCCAGAGCTGGGAGAAGATTGTACTCATTTAACCGATGCAATAAATGTTGGGCATTGACAAATTAATTTATTGCATTCACTGTCAGTAGTACACAAACCATATACAAGATTTATATGGACAATATATGAGATATGTATTGATAGCCATGAAATGCCTAGACATCTGTGAGTACATTGCTGAGGCAAACAAATGGGATCAGAACATGCAGAGGATTTCTCTCTTTTGAGATACAAAGACTCAAGCCTGTTGTAAGCCACAGGATACAATAAATAACTTTCTGTAATTGTTGAATTTTTGTGTGGAAACAATAATACTTTTGTGGTCAGAGCTAAATGTGTTACTGTCATCCTAATGAGTGATACAGTAGTTAAAGATACTTCCTAAGTGTTTTCACAATTCGTCTGCTGATGGCCAAAGATAAAGCGTAACTAGCACAATCTTACTGTGGCCTGATATAAACACACACCTTTAGTGGCATAGATGGGATCTGTAGAGACCTAAAGAGCTGCGGACATAGCTCAGTTAGAGTGAGAATGCAGAGGAGCACATATTTGCACTTCAGTGCATGAAGACAGTGTGGTTGCCACAAATAAGTATTGCACCTGACACTGCTTACCATGCAATAGGTGAGCTCTAAGGTTATTCTGGACTTCTGGAGGATATTCCACAAATAAGGCACGAACCTCAGTCTTGATAAATATCGAAACAAAACTACCAGAGATTATTTCACCCTTGAGTAGCAGTCAGGTAAGGAATTTGATAAATGTGACACTGAAACATTGAGAAGACATAAGCAAAACTAAAAAAGGCTTTTTGTTGTTGTTGTAGCTGGTTAAAGTTTAATTGAAAAAGAGGTGTTCTTAGTAGTACTGAGTACACACATCAGAATTGCTGGAGTGCAGAATGCTCTGGTCAGCCCTGTTTGAAGACTTTCTTATCCTGTAAAACATAATCCTGGTATCCCTGGATGTTAAGTGATGTTGGTAAATCAGCCCAGGTTTGCTGTCTGGCTCTGTGTCATCAGCTTACAAGGCTTTTCTAAATAGATCAGTCTGCTTTTGTAGCATGGCAAAACTCACAGAGAAATACCAGGGAGCCCTGCAACTGCAGTCAGAAGAATAATTTTAGCAACAGTAACACCTCCATGTCCCTAATGGCAGGGCTAACGTGTGCTTCTGGACTTCTAGACATAAGCAGCTTCTGATCACATTGTGGCTCCAAACAGATAAACAATATACCCTGTATATTTACTATTAAAAAAATCAAGTGATAGAAGGTTGACCTTGACTGACAGTCATGGTCATTGTCATTTGCCTCAGGTAGAAATACCTCTTTGTTAACCCTTAGGGAGTGTGCTACTTCAGCATCTGAAGCACCACCCGGCTGAAGCTGATGTGCCAGTGCTGCTTTGGAGCAGTATCTGCAGGGGACATGCTTGGGTAGTCTGATAAGAAAGGCGTTACAAGAAAGGCAGTCTGCAAACTCCCCCCTGACATCCCCTTGGAGTCACTGGAATGGTTAGTATTGGACAGGAAGGAAGGATACATGGAAAGAGTGGTTCCCAAAATTTCTGTGACTGTGTGATTCCTTCTTTCTGAAGACCATGTCAAGTGTTATTTCCAGGCTGGGATCCCACTGTGTATCAGAGAGAAGGCAAAACCATAGTGGCACTTCTTGAAAGCTGTCACATCCCTTTGCAGTTTTTTATCTGTTCACAGTGTATATGAACCTGCTTAAAAGCTGACTGCTGTATAACCACTGCTGTGCAGGAAAGGGCTGTTTATACCTGATTTAACCCCTCCATGTGAGGCACTGCAGTTAGACATAGGTCAGTGCTGTATTTGCTTCTTCTTGCACTGAAAAAATACATGGGTCGTAATTCCGGTTCCCTCCGACAATTGGCAATTAGGGAATAGGCAATGTTTTGCAATATGAAATTAGTAGAATGACCTCAAGGGATCTAGAACCTAGAGTAGGCAGCTGATGCCCATTCCATCTCTTTTTCATTTCCCTAGTAGACCAGGAGTTGTTTCAAGTGAATTTCTTATGCTTGTGGGTGTCAATTTGAGATTCGTTAAATTAAAGGGAACTTTGCTCTTGGATTCCTCCTGTGTCACTCACATTGCTTTCTTCTAAGTTGGATTCCATTCTTCCAAATGGAAAGAGAGTTTTGCACATTGTCTGGTGTCTTTTCCTGGCATATGGGGTACTTAATCATAAAAAAGTGCTTGTGGTTATTTGGTATAAATTCATTAGCTATTATTTACTGGACCTTACAAATGAGTGCTACATTCTGTTGCTGCATGTTTATTTTAATTATTTGCAATACCTTCCCACTTCTGGATAAAGTCTCTCTCACGGCTTCAAAACAGACGTGATTGCAGCAGGGTGGCTGTTGGTAAGAGGGACAAAAAGGGCAGAAGAATGACATGCAGAAGCTCTGTTTAGTCAGTGTATGGCAGAACTAATTCTGAAAGAAATTACTGTGCTAAGGAAATTTATGTAGCCACATCCCAAACTGCAGTTATTCAGCTTAGTGTTGGATGCATATATAGTCACATTGGAATTTGACAAACATGACATTTCATGGCTCTTTTGAAATAACAATAATAATTTAAAAAGTCAGTTATTGTGATGGGTGTGCAAAAAGCTATATGCCAAATTTCTGACCAAAAAGTAGGAAGCTATATTATAAATTGCCTGGAGAAATAAAGAATTTCCTTTCTTCTTCACATCACGAGCAAGTTCATTTCCTTCATTCAGGGCAGAGATAAAATTCGAATCCATATTCACTTCTATAGCAGTCTCAAGTGCTTTGGAGTCAAGACATACAGTGCTTAGACCACCATGTTTCAGTTGTTTTTATGCTCATGATCTCAAGAGCAGAAAGATGCTTCAGAAGTTTTGGCAGCCATTTTTGGCAGAAATTTAACTAGATTGAACTCCTTGGTCATGACTGGACAAGTTCCAGTACTCAGGTTCATTCCTCAGTGAGTTTTGGGACAATTTTCTATTGAATTAGAATTTTTATTCCATACTGTTAACAGGTAGATGCGCAGAATCTCCTTGATTTTGGTGTCATTCCCAATTTGGATGGTTTAGGTGCAGGTTTTTTGTTTGTGTGTTTGGTTGTTTGTTTTTCTCTCCAAATCATGTGACATCAATGGTAACAGAATAGTAAAAACATCAAAATGTTTTTCATTATTTCGAGAGGTACAAAGTGGATAAAGCAAAGAATAAATGTAAGAGCCTTGGCCATATGGATCTTGTAGTACCTTTGGGCTGGATAGTTTGACCACCTCAATAGACAGGCTGCTAGCACCTCCTCAGTTCTTTCTTGATATGGTTTCGCAGGATGAAAAACAATTCTCCCTTATCCACGAGAGGACACATCTTCTTCCTCCCACTCAGGCTAGGGAAGTCTGTCTTTCCCTCTATGCTTCTGAGAAATGATCTGTCTTCTGTGTGCCTAAACTTACTGGTGAGGCATCCCACCAAGCAAGTCACCACATCTTCCTGTTCCTTGTGATACTTCATTTTACCCACCTTTCCTGCCTCAAATCAGGTCCCAGAAATTACCTCCACCCTCCCGCCCACGAGGTTTTTAGCACCCAGACGATATGCATACCGATCCCCTGTGCCGAGGCAGCTATTCAGAGGTGCTGCCAGGTGGATCAACGCCCTCTCCTCCAGCTCTCCACCACAGGCCACGCTAGGAAATGTGTGCCAGCTGGGCAAGCCACTTGAGGAAGAGACCAGAAATGAGAATAAGGAATGGTAGCTAAAGAGAAATGGGTGAGCAAAGCTGTTTTACAATGGAGCATTGCTCCTAGAGAAGCCTTTTGGTGGGGCAGGTGAGAAATAGTGGTTAATGGTGTACCTGGCAGAGAGTGAGGGGCTTGAGGTTGCCACTGAGAGAAAGAGCATTGGGAAGGCAGAAACAAAAAACAAACCACTGAGGTTTTGTAAAGGGTACAGAAGGCTTGGAAGGAGGCCAGCAAGGGGAGAGAAGGTAAGGAAGCTAAGTAATGAAAAGATGCAAAAGAAAAGTTGGAAAAGATTGCAACGTGATTTGAAAGACCTGAGGGATGTCATGCAGCAGCAAATCCAAAGGCACAGAAGCTACTTGACTCACTATGGGGCACAAGAAGCATGCCATGGATTCAAGTGGGCTTGTGAGTGTCAGGAGTCTATGTGCTGGTGCCTGGGTGCGTAGTGTAAATTAGAGGTGGTGCAGCCCCCTCTGACAGCTGTGCTTCTCTTACTGCGTGGACAGTGTTGAGTGCACATTTTACAGAGGATCTTTGGGGCTGCTTCCATTTCTGAGGAATCTGGCTGCTCCACAACACAAACCAAGCAATGGTACTTGGGGATAGGAATATGTTAAAAGGACAGCCCCAGCTTCAGACAAACACACCAATGTAAGTATTGGCAAAGGAAAAATCTTTTGTGGACTGGCATGTCACTGTCTTGGAAGTTGTGCCCTAAATGCTCATTCCACCAAGGCTGGTTAATTTGTTGTGTGGAAAGGTTGGAAACGAGAGGCTGGTGGGCTCCCCTGAGGTTCTAGAGTTATTCACCTTTGTATCTTCTGTGATACATACAAAGAAAAAGGCAGAAGAGAGGTGGCTGTAAGGGGCTGAGCTGGGTCTTTTCTAAAAAATACTGGATTAAATTATTGAAATTTGATAGACTAGAAGGAGAAACAATTATCAATTCCATTGCAATTCTGTAGTTGAAGAGGTGCAAAGATAGATGGCTTGTTACTTCAGTGTATTTTGTAACCCTGTAATACAGGCTTTTTGGCTAATTTGTGATAGAGCAGTGCAGGGAGTAGGTTTATTGTCTTGTCTATCCTTGCCTGCTGAAACTTGCATCTTCATTTCTCATGTGTTATTAAAACATAAAATAAAAATAAAATAAAATAAAATAGAAAAACCCTGACTTACACCTCAAGCTTCAGTTTCATTCTTTTGTTCGAATACCGAAACAAGGCAGTTATCTCACCATGAAATAGAAAATCTGACTGAATAAGTCAAAAATTTGTGCAAATGTCAGTTGGAGAAATGCTTCATGTATATCAGTAAGATTTAGAAGAGAAGATTTTAGGCAGTCTGAAAAACACACCCACCTAGTTCTGCACTGTAATTTACTGGCAGGACACCTTGTGAAAACTAGTTGTCACATTGACAAGGTTCCATATTGGCAGCATCTAATTATCTAACATATATTATTACTTACCATGTTTTTTATTTTCTCTCCCCTGGTGAGCAAATACTTATCAATTACAAAGAAGTGGGTGGAGTTAGGGTGGGACAAAGGGTGGGACAAAGGGTAGAAATTACCTTATCATTGAGAGTATCAGTAGTGTCAGTCTTCAGTGAGCAACAGCCTTCTCCTAGAGACAGCTTTGGCTCTTAGAATGTGTAATTTTTATTTGCCTCTGTCTCTTGAAGCTTGGTAGATTCTCCACTACAGATGAGCATATATTGTCAGAAAGGCAGCTGGTTGGCATTTTGGAGGAGCAAACATGGAAGAAAATAGAGAAGGCCGTGGCCTTGCAGAAGGCAAGGTTTTGTCTGTCTGGATGATTTTGTTTGTGGCATTAGTTTTGTTGCCTTCGATGTTCCGAGTGTCACTGGGGATTTCTCATTTCTATGTGAAAATTGTAATTAAAATGTTAGAGGTAAGTTGAGAAGTGGGTTCAAAAGGTATGTGTTTGCTGCAGGACATGTTTAATAAAAAAATAAAAACCTGTGCATTTGATAGAAATGCCATAAAACTCAGCAGAAAAAAATCCATTAACTTGGATGTGTTGGTTGAAGCTTTACTTTATGTGATAATCTTTTGAGGGGTGTCTTTAATGATATCTAGTTATGTGCTGGCTTGTAATCTGCTATTAGTTTGAAGTTTTTTGGGGTTAAAGTAGAGATTCCATGATATTTTCTTCTAGTTCATGCTGATTAGAATGTTTCATGCAAGCAGAATACTCATGACAAGTCAAGTATGAAGAAAAAGATCTATTAGTTTATGGGAGTTGGTGAGTAATAAAAACATGTATTTTAAATGTATATAAGTTTCAGTGGTTTTATTTGGATTGTTTTAATTCCATGGGATTAATATTCCAGGTAAGAACACTGATTCTGTGTGTTTGCTTCATCCAGTTATAAATCTGGGGGATCCAGCAGTTACAAGCTCTGCTGTACAAGACTTAAAGGAGTCTGTGTGCAATCTTCTAAAAGTGTAATTTTTCTAGAGATAAACAGATCATGGCTAAGATCTTGATCCTGCTTCTATCAGTAAAAGGTTTCTGGGGCTTTTTATAAGCCAGTATCCCATTTAGGTTTTCAAATTTGTCTTTTGATATACATTAATAGCCAGAAGTAGGTGCTGTGAATCCATCATATTGAACAGTGAAGCATTTCCATTTTCCAGTAGATTAACTTTGTGCTTGTGGCATAAACCTGCTTTCTGTGAATATACTTTCTACTTGTGGCAGAAAACATGTTACTGTTATTGTTGCTATTATTATTAAGCTGTTGGAGTAATCTGTTTTGCAGTAGAACACGTCTGTAACAGTGTGATACAGTTAATATCATGACCATCTTACCTTGCCAATTCTTTTACTCTTACAATTCTCTTTTGTTGTTGTTGTTTGGGTGCTTTTTGTTTATTCGTGAGTTTGGAGGAGGTTGGTTTTTTGTTTTATTTGTTTTAATGCTGATTAAGAGCTCTTGGGCAGTATCTGTCTTCAGCTGTATGACCATCATTTAGCATAGTGCACGTGACTGCAAAAGTTAGGCGTTACTTATTTTTTTCAGATACTGATGTCAGTGAGCAATGACTGCCTGCGGTGGCTGTATGTAATATTGGCCTTTATATGTGAAACATCTTTTAATCAGCCAGTCATATGCTAATTAAATTCTTATCAGTACCCTAATTAAGTGCTACTCTCATATCAAACCTGTCTTTGGTCAGCTTTGCTGCTGCAGTTGGTGGGCATTAAAATAATTTCTGTATTTTTTTTTTCCCTGTGCATTTCCCAACTTCAAAAGACATTTGACCCACTCAGTGTGTGCTTCATGTAGGAAGGCACTTCTCTTTTGTAAAGCACTTCAAGTGTTTTTCTCTCCACAGTTTTTGTAACAGGTGATGAGCATGATAATTCTGTGCTCACAATGTGGAGGATCAATATATTGAAAAATAAGTAAGTTAATTGTTATGTGATCAGCTATAGTGTTTTGTGTCTAGTTCCCTGCTGCCACAGCAGCTAATAACGGGAACAGCACAACTCCATGCACTGCTGTTTAGGCTGGCTCGTTTTGTTCTTTTGCTCAAAGTTATTCCCTAGTTGTCCTGTGGGCAAAAAAGGAGTTTCCTCTGTTTTCATCTTACAATTAATTCCAATGGTTTTCTTTGAAGTATTGTCAAATGCTTCTCATTGTGCCACAAGAGTAACTAAGAGCTATCTTGGTGGGAAATAGGAGGGAGAAAGGATGGAGGGAATGTTGGGTCCCCTTTGCTTGTGCTGTGGCCCACTAGGCTCTTTGGAAGAAAGGGTAGGACTGGACAATGCTGAGTTAAAGCTTGTGCATGGAATTGCTGGGCCTAATCTTGGAGTCCTGGGGCTTTTTCACCGGAATACAACCAAAACTGCAGCTTGGGATAAGTCAGCTTTAAAGCAGGCTTTTTCGAGATATGAGCAACCTGCCATTGAAAGCCTAGAGAGATGCTGACTGGTTTCTAGCTGTGGTGTTGTGTTCCTGCGATATTGCTAATGGGATAATGCACGGAGACCATCCGTGCTTCCTGTTGTCCCCTGGAATGGTGAAACAGGATGCCTTCCCGGAGAGCTGAGCTGGAAATGCTGAAGATGCTTAGTCATGTATTAGCACACTACTGACTATATTGCAGGAATATCACTGCTCTAGGAAGTGCCAAACAACTGGGTGATGCTTCAGCAAAAATCCAACCTTGAGCATTACGACTGGTCTCTCCATTGTATTGCATTTGACTTAGTCTGTTATGGAGACCAGCAAAATTAACAGAAAACTACTCACCCGAGGAGTTTCTTTGTATCTGTTTCTTACAGCTGAGCAGAGGGAAAGCATGCTTTATTTTCCTCCATGTTTGGCAACTTGAGAAAAATAGAAGAGTGGAGACTGAAATCAAGGACTTCAAAGTCAAAAAGTACTTTTTAAAGTCGTGTTTTGAAAGAAAGCATATCTTTAGACCTTCCTGAATTTGTTGGGAGCAAAAAAGGTGTTTTAGAATAAAACTCAAGTTTTCAGATTTATGACTAAACAATGAGTAATGGTGGCACATGATGAGATAAGTCACTTTGAGTTCTTGACTTCACTGAAGTGTTTTAGCTCTGTGAAGGGTGATTGGAACAAATGGAAAAGATGTAATCATGTATGGAAATAATTTTTACCCTCTGCTGCTTTTCTGTCAAGGAATCTAAATACTTGTTATTTTAGAAAGAAAATAAATAATTTTATAAAAGTAAGATTCAAGGTTTGAAAATTTGGGGTGACTATTTTTGTTTGCAGGTGCTTTTTGTGGTTGGTTTTTTGTTTGTTTTTTGGGGTTTTTTTTTGAGGACATATGGATAATATAATAACAAAAGATCTCCGATATAGTAATTGCTCAGTTTGCATATCTGTTAGCCCATAATTATTATTATTACCCTTAATTTATCCTTCAAATATTTCTGGAAGTGATAAAGGTGAATGTGGTTTGCGTTTTGTTAGGGTTATTTCACATATGCTTGTGAACTTTTATTTGTAAATAATGTTTTTTCTCTGAGCTTTGTCCGTCCTGGGGTTTGTTGGAGATGAGAATAGTAGCAAAGCTGTGCCAGGGACATTATTCCAGCAGTTGCAAAAGAAGATGCATTTGCTAGGATGAAATCTATACCCTGCTCTCACAACCCTGTGAAGAGTCAAAGAAACATATTAAACAGCTGCAGCTCTATTTTGCCAAGAAATATTCTGGAGTTTTACAAAATCTGAACTTCTGTATGAAATTGGAGCATTGTTGCTTCTTGAGAAGAAGAAATCAGCCAGCTAAAAATTGTGAGTAGTTTTTGAATTGAGAGCTCACTTGTACATGGAGGTAGCTCATATGCAGTAAACTCCTACTGAAGTATGGCAGATGTTGCAGACACTCCAGCTGGTGAAAAATTGCACTGATATGCTTTTAAATACATGGTTATCCTTAGCTGGCCTCTCCATCAAAACCCAAAGAAAGTATACCTGTGCTTTTATCCCAAACAAACCCTTCTCAACCCATTTCATCAGCCCTCACAGAGGAGCTAGGAGATTTGTGAGTCCTTTTCCCAGCCTGAGGGTGGACAGTCACATCCTGTCAGACACTGAGTGTAACACTCACATCGTTTGATCTGGGTTAATGTTTGTGATGGGCAAGGGGAAATGAGGGCAGGCAGAAAGGACTGTTGGATGAAGAAGTCACAAGTGCTCGATCTTAGATGATGATTTTAGTTTGTGCTGAAAACCTACCAACCTTCTCTTTGCCATTGTAGTGGAAGACTTTACATAGAAGAATTGCCCCAAAGCCTTTGTCACACGTGAGGAAAAGACTGAGAAAAGTTCATGTAATGAGTGATTAGAAAAACCTTTTGTGAGAATATGGGAGAAGAGGTAGTAAAATACGGGAAGAGAATTATTACATAGTATAGAAAAATGAAGTACTGAGCTGTACTTGAAAGGGAAAGGGGAGGAAAAATCCTGCAAGAAATGAGATTTCAGGAAATGAACATTCCACATTGTATTTCATATCATGTCCTGTGAAGATAGCAATTAATATAATGAAGTATTGGGCACTGTCATTTTGTTTAGAATGTAATTACAGGAAGCTCAAACAAATGGACTGTTGGAGTTAAGCTGTCAATTCTTCAGTATTCCATCTGGGATCAACCATTGGGTGTTTGGACTCCTTGTGTCCTCATCACTTCAGAAATGAGAATGAGGAAAGCACAACACCTGAGTTCTCATTCAGTCAGCAAACGTAGTAATGAAGTTGCTACATTTAATACTTAAATTCTGTGTTAGTTGCAACATCTGTGTTTTTCTTGCAAGATATTTAAAACATCCTTTCATTACTGTTTTGCAACAAAGACCAGTGTGACAGCTCTGTCTCAATACTGTGCAATACAAAGGGGATCACAAAGCCTTATTTCATTTTTGAAAACAAATTATATGTACAGATGCTACCGAATGCAGAACAACAAGTAGCTACTCCAGAGTTAATCAGTCCAGAGTTTGACCCAGACAGATGGCTTTGACAGGTGTCAATTCAATGGCTTGACTGAAAGCCTAACACCTGGGTGACTGTACAGCTGTATTCCCTCCTCACTGCTTGTGCTTCAGGCTCCCATGCCAAGCCACGAGTTAGGAGAATTTCGTGTCCCACAGTGGTTTGTGGAAATGTATTGCCTTTTCCTCGCTCACGCACTCTGCCCAAAGCTTTCCCATGGTAAACCTCAGTTCTTGTAGTAGAAGAGAGGATGGATAACTGTTCCTTAAGCACCTGCTCTGTGCCAGTCCAGACTTTGTAGATGTCTGTCTTAACCCATCTCAGCCAGCGCTTTTCCAAGCCAATGAACCCCGTGTAACTGTTCAGCCTTTCAAAGCTCTTCCTCATCTTCCTTGGACACTGCCTTTGTAGCCTTGACTATGTAGTTAAAGTGTGCCACTTTTGCCTCATTCTTTCTCTGTGCTAGGAGGCAAGATTTTATAATTCACTAGTAAGCTTTATAAATTTTTGTTGGTTTTGACTTGTCTTGCTCGTTTAGATTAGCTAATGTGTATTTTTGGAGTCAGCTTGGTCTGTGATTATCACCCGTTTTCTATCTGGGAATCAAAAGACAGCCTCCTGGAGGTAATCCAAATCCTTCAGGACAGTATGAGCAAGCTCATTGCTGGCAGTGCTGGCCAGCTGACAGGTGCTTTTCTATGTAGGAGGACAATGATAGGCAAGATAAGGGTGGTAGACAGGAGAGTAGAGACTAAGGCAGAAGGCTTTATTTGTCAGTCTCAGTGATTTTTATATTTTTTCCTCCCTCATGCCATGCAACTATCCTAAAGGATGTTGGGGAAGGGATGAGGACCAGCAGTATTTTGTAAAGAGGTTAAATTTGCCACGTCTGCCTTTACTCTCTTTTGCAACGTTCTTGTACCTGTTCTGTACGTTCTTTCATTTCTCAGTGTGTGGGCTGCTGTTTTCATGACATCCCCTGGCTCTACCATTCTGAATGACTCTCCATGTGTTGCAAAAGATTGAGAGAGATGATGTACCTGTTGACCTTTTCAGGAGAATAATTGGGAGGTATAGACAAGATGATGGTCTGTGGTGTGGGTTTTTTAATTTCTTTTTTTGGGGGGTTGTTTGCTTTATGGTGTTATCAAAGATGGTTTGTATGGAGTTTAAAATATCACGTCAAAGCCTATTCTGCTTTCGCTTTTTTCTTTTCTTTTACGATGGCTGGTAAAAAAATAAAGGTCAGCTAGGGGTAACTAAAATATCCTGGTTATGTCATGACAAAGTGTCCATTTAGTTACTGACTTAACTTTAATAGCTACAGAAAGAGCTGGCAGAGAGCATGCAAAACTTAAGGGTGGAAAAAGCTGGTTGGTGTTTGCACAGGAGACATGTTGTAATGTAGTGAAGACTATTTGAGAGCAGCTTTGTGGTGACTTGTGTGGCTGCACATATCAGTTAGAAGGAAATACGGTATTTAGCAAGAGTTTATATGAAGCAGATGGATTATCCTTATCTGTCATAGATGGGAACCCTTAATAGCAGGTGAAGGCATAAACTGAGTGAGTCTCTGAGCCTTTAATAATGAGCAGAGCCTACACTGAAGCATCCTATGCCCTTTGTTAGGGCAGATACCTTGACATAAATACAGGCAGATTTAGTACTTATGAGAGCTACTATTTATATGTCTATGTATGTATGATGAAAGCATCGAAAACCAGAAAAACTTCAAAAATTAGGCATATTTTTATATTTGATTTTGATAATGGAGAGTTTTATGATGCTCTACACAAGGAGGAGAAACTCAGATTAGCTCGAAAAAATTAATACAGGAAAGGGTGGAAGCTCATTACCAAAGCTTCTACCTTCTGAAATACTATTGATACAAAATGTTGCCAGCTCTGTTTTCTGTCAGCAGAGACCACTTGAATGGCCTCAAAATGAAGTAATCTCTTGTATTCTTTAAAACCCATTTTTTAGGTCTATTTTTCTGGCATGTCTCTAATGTCAGTGATATTATTTTGTATAACCCTATTGCCTGAAGCTAACTGGAGAAGAGAGAGTTTTGGACACATTGGATCTTATAGAGTCTCATAGGTAGCTCAGTAATTTGTTGGACCCTCAGAAAAAAACAACTGCCTGTGTCCTGAAAAGAAGTTTGAGCCAAACAATTTTTCTTAGAAATGGCAAAAGGTAGTCTATGTAACAAATGAAGCAGGGGGTGTGCAGGACAGCCTTCAGGCTGAATTTGAAAAATGAAAATCTTAGACCTGGCAGGCATAAAAGAGGCTCAGACAATTCACCTGAGGTAATTACAGAATGTCTGGAAATGATGAAATGAAAACCATCAACATCTACTTTTCTTGTTTTGGGAACAGTGGGCCACGCTGCAGATTGAGGAGGGAGTAAAAAAGCAGAAGGCGATGGCACTTGAAAATTTAATCTCCACTGGTAAGATCTCTGGATGAAGGGGACACAGCACAATTTCTCTTGTAAAAAGGCAACTATTTAACAATCTTACTTAGAAAGGAGTTTGATGGGCAAATATCTGTTGAAGTTACAAACCTATAAAGGCACATTATAAAAAAGATAATCTCTGAATGATTGAGTTTTGTGAATAAAAGGAATTAGATACTAGTGTGGGTGTAGAAAGACATTGCTGATAAGCATTTGGGAAGCGTCCCTGTTTTCATAAGTGTTTTGTGCTTTCTGGCTCCATCATCTCTCTCTTTACAGGACTGGGAGGAATGAGTGTTCTTTGTGCTTGACATGGCTCTGCATGGTTATCTTTTGCTTCTTGTAACTCCTAGCACACAAAAAATCCAGGGTCTCTCAAGTAAAAGAGTTAACAGCATCCCATGGATCACAGTTAGAATTTACACTCTTCTCTAGACATGAGGATAAAATCCAAACAATTTTTTCCCCCAAGTATTTTTCCTTTCTTCTTTGACCAAAGGGGAGTGGGTTAAGTTCTCATAGTAACTCTTTTACCTGTAGTGCCATTTTTAGTCATTAGTCACAAAGGCTGCTTGGTTTGTCAGCTAATAATTTTCTGGTCTGATGATTTCCTGGGTGCTGAAGGTTTTACTGAAGTGCAGATGGAGGAAAGTCTTGTGATTCTGATCAGGGGGAAGTAGGTTGATCAAGATAAATTAAGTGTATTTTTACAATGCATATTTAATGTCATCCAATACACTTCCTCAAAAAAAAAAAAAAAAAGGGTGGGGGAGCAGACAAAAAAAAGCCAAGTGTTAGCTGGTATAAATCAAGAGACTTTTAGGCACTGTAACCAGCCAGATAAGAATCTGGTCTTGGAGTGACCTCAGCAGACATCTGAGATTTGCTGTGTGGCTGTGCTATGGGGTGTGATTTCACAAATAGCAGAGCAAGAATGTGTTGCCATTCTTCCTGCACCATGTGTCTGTGTAGTGCTGTGTATGTCTGGGGGGGAAATCTGGGTACTTTCAAGTTTCTTGGTAGTGAAGTGACTCTTAAAGAAGAAGAGATAGGGGAAGATAGAAGGTTCCAAGAAAAAAAATGCAGAGGAAGGTGTTTTTTACATCTGGGAATCAATAAAACTAATTAATAGTAGCAAGAATAACAATCATACAAACTCTGCCTGAATTTGAGTCAGGGCAGCAGGAGGAATCTGCCATCTTGGCAGTGTATTGGTGACATTTCTAGGTGTGAGTACCTATGTTGTTTGGTAAATGACAATGAAGCAGGTGTTGTGCTCAAAGTTTTATTTGCAGCTTGATCTGAATCCTTTTCTCCTTCCTCAGCAGTTTAGTGGGGTTATATGGCACAGGATTAGAGAAGTAACTTGTGGAATGAACAGTCAGTACATAAATGAGGCATAGCAATGCCATTATGGTGCTTGAGTAGGAGGAGAGCTCTTTCTAAAAAGCACATGTATTTTACTCTCTTTGGAATCCATATTGTCCATTTCACCGTGTGGAAGGAAGGCTCATTTCCTCATGCAGGGATCATCCAGAGAGACGAGACCCCCATGGAAGAGGAGGTTGCTGGCCGGTGCCGAGGATGCTTCAGCCTTGCCGATGTCATGTACTTCTCCAAGAAGGGCTGTGAGGCAGTTGCGGAAGATGAAGTCACTCGACGGTTCTCCTCCGAGGAGCTGGTGTCCTGGAATCTCCTCAGCAGAACCAATGCCAACCTGCACCATGTCAGCTGGAAACTGGCTGCTGTGTGGGTCACTGGCATCCTAATTCGGTATTGCCTTCTGCTGCCTTTCCGGTGAGCCAGACAGAGTTTGCTGGGATCATTTTTCACAGTACTTTTACAGAAGTTGTGAAATAATATACTATTGGCTAGCACAGGAAGGAGAACCTGGCATGACCTTTCCAAGAAGCCATCTAAGCTCAAATATCCCTTAAAAAAAAAAGTAAATTTCTCATGTTCCATATGTTTTATTAGTTTGCTTTTAAAAATAATTTGCTTTCAAAATCCAGAAAAGCTGGATTAAGTGGTTCGTGTGCTAGTTAGCTAGTGGTTTGTCGCTAGTTAGATGCTATTAATGCTGGAAGTGGTTCAAAGGGGCAAATAAAAATACCTTCTTGCTTACTCCTCCAGTTTTTCTTCTCGGTGTTTAATTAAGATTATTTTACTTTGTAGCATCTGCTTGTCTGTTTTCAGCATCCTGTTGCTGGTGTTGGCCACTACAGTAGTAGGACAGTTTCCAAATGGCAGGTAGGTGTTTGCTGAGGGCTCTTTCAATTTCTTCTGTGTTTCTTTAAGGGTTTGAACTAGTAAGTGGAACACCTGGTTGAGTCCAGAGGATTGATGTGGACTATCATGGGGTGACTTTTTCTGTCCTGTAAACTTAGAGAGTGCTGTGAGAGAGAGTTATGGCAATGGCATCTGAAAGCAGACATGCAGTGTGAGCCTTAGTACGGTCTTTGCAGTAACAGCGACTGGGGATAACTCAGAGTTTACACTGCATATGTGACTCCTTAGAACTGGAAATGTATCTATGGCTTCATTTCTTCTAGAGTCAAAGGCTGGCTGAGCAACCAGGTCCAGATGATATGTGCCACCTTAGGTGTCCGATGTCTGAGTGGCCTTGTTCATTTCCACAACAGGTGAGTGGTTCCACCCTTCCACCCTGCCCTTGTAGCAGTGGAATTTGTTTCTTGGAGTATTTAACATCTCAAGTTTTGGAGCAGGATTCTTATTCCATTACTGCCTGGATACTTGCTGGTGGTACAATTTGATCCAAAAGCTGTTTGGATCATCCAGAGTCTGTCAGGATGTTCACATGCCCTCCTGTGTTTCCTGTTGTGTATTGGCAGGGTGTGTGTAGATGATGTGGCACTGCCTTCAGACACTGAGATATTTTTCAGTGTTTGCCACCTGATGGGACCTGTAGTCCGGAGAATAAACACTAACTAATTACTTTTATGGTTGTCATTGCAGGGAAAACAAACCACAGGAAGGAGGCATCTGTGTAGCCAACCACACGTCTCCATTGGATGTCCTAATCCTGGCCAGTGATGGATGCTATTCCTTGGTATGAACAAGACAGTTGGTAAATATCAGTAATGTTGAGATGCCCACAGATGTAG
Organism: Cnemophilus loriae; assembly: GCA_013397755.1. Taxonomy (NCBI): domain Eukaryota; kingdom Metazoa; phylum Chordata; class Aves; order Passeriformes; family Corvidae; genus Cnemophilus; species Cnemophilus loriae. Next base: position 245,011 of record VZTF01000081.1, read on the forward strand.
TGTTGGGTAAGAGGATAAACTTTCTGGTAGAAATACTGGGATTTGACAGCATTCAAACTCGTGTTCTGGACTTCAAAAAAACAGATGCAGGAAGGTGTGTGCACATTTATGACCAAGGGGATTGGTATAATTCGTCAATAAGCTTAGTAATGGTTGCATCTGTGTTTAGAATTTAATCATTTAAGTGTGTGTGTGTGTTTGCTTTGTAACAAGTTTCTTTTGGGCTTACAGGTTGGCCAGGTACATGGAGGGCTTATAGGACTTATTCAAAAATCCTGCATGCAAACCACTCAGCATGTCTTGTTTGAGCGCTCGGAAATGAAAGACCGTCACCTGGTGAGGAAAAAGTAAGGTAGTGAGGTGTTGCTTCATTGTCTGGTCAGGTGTGGTAATTTGTCATCAGTGTTGTCATTTTTTGTCATCAGTTGTCTTTTTTTTTTTTTGTGATATATGATGTTTTGATTCTGTTCTTTAATGCAGGCTGGAGAGGAGCTCCATGCTCTAGAGTTGTAGGAAAGACAGTTGTCTTGGAAAATGACAGATTTTGGTGTCAGTAATCTGGTTAGTGGTGATACTTGTGGTTTTAAGTGATGCAGCAAATGTAGTAAGATAGTGACCTGACACTTAACTAGACGTGGAGAATCATTAGATACACATAAAACTGATGTTGTGAACCTAGAAGGCATGAAAACTAAAAATTTGGAATATATTTCAGTCTAAAGACAAGTTTGACTGCATTCATAGCTGGAATCTGGGAAGTTATTTTCACACGCTTCAAGTACCACCATTCTCTGGTTAAAATGGTAAAATGAAACTTCATACAGCTTTGTAGAAAATCTACTTTTTTAATTGGCAAGAGATACTGAGATAAAGGCCTGAAACCAGCACATATTCCAGCTGAGGCAACTGACTGGCAAAGGGTAATTGGGCAAGGGATTTACTTGTCTTGTGTGAGAGATAACGGATGTTTAGATTTTTGGACAAACGTAAATATGAAGTATACACTGAAATTTTATTTTGTCTCCACAGAATTAGAGAACACATTGCAGATAAGGCCAAGTTACCCATTTTAATTTTCCCAGAAGGTAGGAAACAACTGTATTGATTTTATTGCTCTTCTCACTTCTTGCCATTGAGTGCAGTTTATTATATCCGGTCTTTACAAGTGAGGTGTTTGTTTTTAGTTTGTAGAATTAATTAGCTCTTGTGAGATATTAAAAGTCAGGTTCTAGTATTTTACAACAGTTTTATGACAGTTTATTTGCTGTAGCATATAACATAATGAAGACATACAAGGCTCTGGGATTATGTTCCAGAACTAAAGCTTACTTTCTCCTTTAGCAACTAAGTCTCCTTAAGACAGTTTAGGATTCATTTCCTGATACTTTTCTCAGAGTGGATTAAGCCCTTCATCTGTTTTGATTCTGACCAGGTACCTGCATTAACAACACATCGGTAATGATGTTTAAGAAGGGAAGCTTTGAGGTAGGAGGAACCATCCATCCAGTAGCAATCAAGGTATTGTAACTGCAGTTTTCCAAACATGGAAGGATTGTTTGCGAAATCTTCTCATGTCAGAGAAGCTGTTCATGTGTAAGCCTTGAAAAGGGATATGGTTGGTGTGAATGAAGTACTGAATAAGCCCTGAGACACAGAAACTTTTTGTGGTTTTAAGCAGTACAGGAAACGTCATTTCTGTCCTAGGCTCCTGGCTCTTGTGTGCTCTGAGGATAAAGGCAGTTTTCTTGGCACTTCCAAGTCTTTCTGAGTAGCTTTAGCCAGGTCACTCTAGATTAGTTACTTCTTCTGGAACTATAATGTTGCCTGAATTTATGGAAGTTTTTAAAACTGGTGTGAGCCTTTTCAAGGAAACCTTTGTAGTCAGCATATCTGTAGATGACAAGTTTTTACCTTTTGAATAAATCTTTTGCTACAGTTGTGTTTCAACAGGTCTGTCACAGTTTGGGGTCATGCATTGCTTGTAAAGGATCACTGTTAGAAACTTGTAATAAATGTTGGAGCTTTACTCTGAATTTACTGATGCTTTCAGGAGGTGTGATTAGATTTGCTCCGTATTTAATAAGTTGAATTGTGACTTCGTGACTGAAAAAAAAAAGCAGTTTATGTGATTTAAACCAAAACAAGGCAGCTTATTCTTCTTGTCTTCCAGTATGACCCCCGCTTTGGAGATGCCTTCTGGAACAGCACAAAGCATTCCATGATGACCTATGTTTTCAATGTGTTGACCAGCTGGGCCATTGTCTGCAATGTGTGGTACCTGCCACCGATGGTCAAAGAGGTTCTTATGCTTTTGTATGTTTTGAAAGTGCTTGTGAAATGTTGTCTGGAAGGATGTCTGTGTTACTACACAAGGTGTTTTGAATCTTTATTGATAACTTAATGGACAAAGGCCAGGAAGCAACACTAGTCCTAATTTTAAGTGAGCATGGATTTATGGGGATGCATCTCCTGCTCTGGCCAGACCTGGGACCTCAGGCTGTGTGTTGTTTGATTGCCCCAGAAACCAGAGCGCCTCCCATTTAGTTCTTTTTGGCACCAAATAGTGGCAAACCAGGATCAGCTGGACTGCCCTGCAGGTCACATTCTGCTTGTGGGTCTGGCATAAACCCCAGTGCCTGCTGTCTGACAAAACCTATCTCTTTAGGTGAGGCACAGAGAAAATGTCTATGTTTTAAAGCAATTCATTCATATATTTTTTCAGGAAGAAGAAGATGCTGTTCACTTTGCTGACAGAGTCAAGGCTGTCATCGCTGCTCGAGCGGGAATGTCTGTGCTTCCTTGGTAAGAAGCAGCACCTCTGGAATTGGGTTTAAAGCACATTTAGATGTTCTGTATTCCGAAACATTAGCATGGAATCCTTTAAAACTTGCTTTGTTTGCACGGTAGTCCATCACCCTTACTGACTCTGATTCAGAAAATGTTACTTGATGACTTGAACAATTCCATTAGAATAATATAGTAGATAGAAACAGAGCTGACAGGTGGATCTAGACAGCAGACAATATTAGGTGAAAATTAATTACTTGCCTGTTAAATGCTGGGTTAGAAGATGGGCATTTTTGTGTGGTAAGTCTTGGCAGTATAAATCACTTAGCATCGTCTTACAAAAGTCAACATTAAGAGTGGAAACTGCTTTGACTACATAGTCTAAATGTAGTAATGTTTTCCTGCCTTGACCCTGAAGTAAGTTTAAGGCTGTTTCTTTTCTGTATCTTTCAGGGATGGGGGACTGAAAAGGAAGAAGGTCAAAGAGTCTTTCAAGGAAGAGCAACAGAAAAAATATTGCCAGATAGTAATAGAAAATAGATCTGTGGGAAATGGACATGTTTGTTAAATGCTTTTTATTTTATCTCATTTTTCCATGACTTTACCAGAAAATAGACTGGTTTTATATTAAACCCAACATGTTTTCCTTCTGTCTCTGTAAGATATTTTGCATGTGACACAGCAGGGAAACCATAAAGAGATATCCTTATTTAAAGCAAAGTACTATAATTTTATAAATAGGAAAACATAAAATATGCTAATAAAATTTTCCCTGATGCTGAGAAGAATCTACAATAAAACTAATTATGCTCATTAAAATACCATTTTAAAATATTTGCAATACCTTGAGGACTTAAATGGTTACTTATAACTCCTAGACTCTCTCAGGGACTTGGAATAGCAGTATTCCTGTGAGCCACAATAACTATGTTGCTCTAGAGACAGATCTCCTGATGTCAGAAGATATGAAGCAGTTCACCAAAATATGTTTTCTGAATTGCATGTTGGAGAGGAAGTGTTGGATGTCAGAGGGAAAAAGCAGATGCTGGCTTTCTCCTCCATGTCACAAGACCAGGATGGCGTTATAGAAAGTTTTCTGCTGTGACAAAGAGCAGAACAGTGTCCAGGGCAGCATGTCCCTGATGCCTGGGTGTATGAAGCTGAGATAAATTAGTCACAGCCAAGGACAGTATCATAGAAAATACATGTTTTTAAATTATATCTTGTGGTTTTGTTAGATCCCTTTCTGTGTCTGTTTGTATGCATTACACACATTAAAGAAAACCTATGATGTGACATCTACTGTCCTCTGTTGCTGTTATTTCTGGATAGCCACTTGCTTGTGTTACCACTGCATGTGAAGGCTGAGGATTTGCTCTCTGACCAGCCCATCCTCCAGGAACAGAGCAAGTGCACTTAAGCAGTATGCAATGGGAATATTTCCGTCTCCTACACTATTTATTGGTATAAAATATTTGCTCGCCTGATAAGTAGCGCCCATATGGAAGGATCTGGCTTCTTTAACTATCTGAATGCCCCTACTGAAACACTCACAAAGAGGTGCTGTTTTGGCCAAGGCGGTCTGAAGACAGACCTTGGTAAGAACAGTTAATAGTGTTTACATGACAGCAGCCCTTCGGCTCAAGTCTCAGAAAAGACAAAAGGTCAGTCTTGGTGAGCACGGATACATCCTGCAGAGGGATAGATGCACAGATACAACTCTGCCCAGCCTTGGAGAGTCTAGAAAAACAATATCCAGTGGAGGGGTTAACAGAAGGGATAATTGCCCTGAGGCTGCATGGCACAGAGTAGCATGGAACTGGGCTCTCCTCTTCGGCGGCCAGGCCTGGCATTGCTACAGGTATGTGAATTTCTTTGGTGGATCGGTCAGTCTAAGTGTTGGTGTCATGGGTAAGCAGAAGGAGAATCTGCCCTTTTGCACAGCTTTTAGCCTCCCAGGCAGGGAGAGTGCCAGCAGTAAGGAAAATTGCCTCAGGCTCTCCTACTATGGAACAGGTCTACTTGCTCCCAGCTGTACTAAGATGTGCTTCCATGGCTGTTTAAGCTGCTGATTTAATTTACAGGTATAAAAATGTGAAGAAACACGATTGACAATTCTGGTAACTCTTAAGTGTCTTCAGTGTGCCAGTTTAAAACTGGGAGACTGTCTTTCTGTGTGACTGATTTCTGAGAGTTGCTAACAGATACTGCAGTAAGACAAGTGTTGAGAGCATCCTTCCCACACTACTGTGTGCTTTCTTCCTGCTCAGAGGTAAAATGAGAGACTGAATAGGCAAAAAGAGGGGCCCAGACACAGGAAAATATGGGGAGATAAAGAACAACTGTTGGAAGAAAAATTTTCTGCTTCTGTAAGAAAGTAGGAGATTGATGTGCCTTTTTTTCCTGTCCTGCAACACATCTCCAGTTCATCAAGAGGAATCTTGGAATGTGTGATCCTCATTATGGTTTTGACTCCAAGTTGTGTAAAAGTAAAGCTCAGACCTCTGAATGTATGAATATTACATGCTATCTGTGAGAGGATGGTGGATTGTCAGTATTTTCTCAGCCATTTTTTGGCTGTCTTAGCAAAACAAGCTGAAAACTCTGTGGAGTGGGTACTTACGTATAGAATGGGGAAATATAAAACAAGTGATGAGCCCATGAACTTGTCAATTACAAGTGGAGTGTGCTTTGTTAGCTGCTGGTAAAAATGCTAATCCGACTTGAAATAGAGACTATTTTGTCTTGCCCTGCTTTAAAGAAGTGTTTCTGATTTTTGGTGTTATTTTCTCTACCTACCTTCCACCTCCTCCTTTCTTTTCTCTTGAAATGCAAATTGAGTACAGAATATATCAGCAGAGGCCTTGGCAATTGCTTTTACCTGAAATTGTATACTGCCCTTGGAGTGCCAAGGTTATGGAGGAATTGATTATTATCCAAAAGGTCTCCACAGATAAGTGTGTTCTCCTCCTCCACCACGAGGGCACGGTAGCAGTAAAAAGAACATGTTCTCACCACAACACGTGAGTGGGAAGCTGGCAAACAGCTTGTTTTTCACAATCAAGGATCTTGCACTCATGTTACTCCTCCTCTTTGCTTATCTTTCACTGGTCTTGCAGGAACCAGGTTTCTAAACTATTAGACCTCCTCTTTTTTACCATGTACCTTCGCAGGATCAAATGCAGCACGATCTCATCCTCATTTGTGCCAAATGATAGGCTAAAATGGAAGCAAGTGGAGTATTTGGGTGGATCAGGCAATCAATGCCCAAAACAAAGCCAATCGAGGAAAAAAAACCCAAAAAAACCCCCAAACTCTGTCAGTGTAAGTAATGTTTTTTGGTTATTTTGTTTTTTAATTTATTTATTATCTGATAGCTGTGCAAACAACACAGACAGGATATATCATCATCTTGGACAAGCCTGTGAGCTCTGTCTTCTTCCAGAGCACAAACTTCCTCTATTGTTTACCATTTAATGTATTTGCCTCTCTGCTCCTTAACCAAGGAGCCTTTTTCTTTTAATTGACTGGATGACCTCATCTCCAAATTGAATATGATGCAGCTAACCAACACAGGTAAAACCTACATTGTAAAACATAACCTTGCTTTGTGATTTGGTGCTGCTGGCTGGGACCTATGTATGAAGCATGTAAGGGAAGTTAACTGTTGTTGTGGCACTAATGCATCAGGAAACCGAAACAAACCACAGTGGTCCCAGGTGCATTCATCCCGAACTTGAGCCGCCTCAGGAAAGGAGGCACGAGTTGAAAATAAATGTAGGTTGGAATGAATGAATAAAATAACTCCCTCTCACTGCGTGGGTGAGGCAGAGAACGAAAATAGCTGCTGCTTCTAACTCTTGAAGACATCACTGTTTGAAGAGCTGTGTGGATGGAAAACCAGATATATTTTAAAAAGTCCTCCTTTAGGTCTGTAATGAAACTCAGGCAGTGTGCTCATTTTTATAATAATCTTTCCCTGTAACGTACCTACATGTTAAGAATGATTGATGTAGCTCAAGTCCTCTATTCCCTTGGCTCCAAATGTCTTTTTCTATTGTTGTGTCTTACATTTGGGAACGTTTAAATGCTCATCTCCGACTTTTCCCGGCTCTCTGTCTGTTCAAGGCGCGTTCCTGTGACTGCACCGCTGAGCATTAGAAGAGATGTGCAACGGGGGCCATCTGGTGGCATCCAGTCATTGGTAGCAAACTGCCTTGCACGGCCCGCTCTCCCATTTCCAGAAAACCATGAAAACCTAGAAATAACGTCGCATACCCCAAACACTGGATTTTTGAACATTGGTCGTTACTACCAGCAAAACTTGTGCTTGCTTGAGGTTCCAGCAGCCTGTGCTGTGTGGGGTTTCTCCAGGCCATCTCTTCCCTGTCACAAACCAAAATCAGAACTACTTCTGTCCTTTAGCTTATTCAAGATCAGGTAGGGGTCTAACTCCTGAGCCTTTTTTTTTTTTTTTNCAAACCTGGGATGATCCTGGAGGCAGTACAACATTTGCATTTGCTGGGATGAGTTTCTTCAGTACCTTGACGCTGTTTGATCTTGATCTGGGGCTGGGAATGCTTTCAGAATAAGTTTTCAGGATAATGAAGATGTTCTGAACTTGTTTTCTACCAGCATACATTTCCTTGAGCTGTAGTGAGAACTACAAACTGCTAGTGCCAAATTTAACAACACAGCATTTTTATCAAACCCTTCCATGTGCAGCTTGCTCTGAACAAAACCAAGAAAAGCAGCCTGGGCAGCTCCTCACTCTAAGGAACATATTTTGGTTACACGTGCAGTCTGAGTCCTGATTTCAAGCAGACCAATGGGGATTGGTCACACATGTCACAGATGAGACCTCTGGGGTTTCTGGCCTCTTTGTGGGATTTGCTTTTGGAAATGTTTCTGCTGAGGTGTTGTTCAGGCTCTTTCAAGTAGGTTTCCCAGCTGTGGCACAGATTGCGGAGATGACCTGTGAGGAGCTCACAGCTTCATTTGGTGTTGGAAAAGGAGGCTTAGAAGTTAGTGGACATCCAGCAGACAGAGGCCTTCCTGGCTCTTTGTTTTGTTATTGTTTTGTTGCACAGACAGGCAGGACCTTAGTTTTGTAGCCATTTCTCCTCTCCCCTCCTCCTCTATTTATTATTCTATTTAAGGACGGCTCCTCAATTAGTGTACCAGACTCCTCTGTGAGCAGAGTTCATCGTGATCAATTGTCATCAAGGCTCACGTTTAGTACATCCAATCAATGCTATTCCATATAATGGCCGTGGTATTGACTGATTTCTAATTTTACAGTATGTTGAACCCTGTTGAACTCTTTTAATATGATAATTGCTTCACTAATCAGTAGTCATGATTGGTGTGCAGTTGTGGATTATTGACATCAGTTGATATCCCCTGGTATTTCTATTTGATGGTATGAAAGATGCATGTGGTGAAAGACGTGTAATATCTAAACTGTGGCTATTAATCAGAGCAATACTGGGAAAAGTACTATATCCTTGCATATCAAACTTTTAAGAAGTAGGTTATTAAATAATTTGGAAAGGTGTATTTTTTTATAAGGGATAGTTATTAATAACTATCTTTTAAGTTTATATAGACATCTGTTAAACAGCCTATTTTGTAAGCATCCATAAGTTCATACATTATATACTGTGTTTATCAATTATATAATAAATTTTTTTCCTAAAATGCTCATCATATATGGCTATGGGCAGTCTCCTTTTCTCATATAATTTATAACTTTAAAGAAGATGTACGTACATGCATTCAATGAACTCATAATTGAAGTATATCATACTTCAAATAACCACTCTGTCTTGTGTTTTATTAGAATAATTTTCTGAAACCCACCTACGAGGGATTAGAAGGAGAGCGATCGATATAAAAATTACATTCTTGCTAGATTTGAGCTGAGGCTGATTTTTATCCAGATGCTGTCTTAAGACATTTGGGCTTTTAAGTTATTCGTTGCATGTTGCAGTGTCCGTGTGACACGGGGATCTGGGGGGTGCATCGAGCTCCAGGATTACATTGCACGGCAGGACCAGGAGGTGGCACCCCTCTGTGCGTACCTCAGCTGCCATGAGGACTAGAACCTTATTCATGCTCTTTTGGGAAGTGCAAGCTATAACATCACCCAAGAAAAAAAAACCAAGATGCAAAGGTAAATTAATTTACTGGCCATCAGCACGTTTTGTCCTTCCTTAAAATCCTGGTGTGAATGGAAAAAGACAGTTTCTTTTTAAGTGGTTAATTTAGTTAACCTGGAAGTTTCAGTCATTAAAGAGATCATGGAGTTCTGGAATAATACTTCCATGTTTTTTCCTTCACTGTTTCTTCTCTCCCAGTGCAGTAGAAATCCAGGCTGCCAGGTCATGGTGGAGCCAAAGGATGTGCCATCCTTGAGGCCCACTCCTTGTATTGATGTCACAAATTCTAGCACGTCTGCTGGGTCGGTTGGTTTTAATTGCAGCTGGATTGACGAATTCCTAGAAACCTAAATTTCTAAATTATGGAAATTAAATTGTTTGAGGTGGGGCACGCCTGGGTGCTGTGTTCATGAAGTGCACGGTGCTCATCAGCCCTTGTTCTTGCTGGAGACAACACACAAGGCTGCAGCTCTGTCAGTGCACACTGCCTGGCCCAAAGGCTGTGTGGAACCCAAACTACTTCTATTTATTTTCAGTGTAATAAGAATTGGAAGTCCATGACAGCAGACAGTAAAATTCCACTTAGGATACAAAGTGAAGCTGAAAACATCTGACTCCTTGCATAAAAGGTATCAGTTTTTGCAGTGAGTTATAGCAAATGCAGTGGTGGAGAGAAAGCATGACCTGCCTGCAGCCAGAAGACAAGACGAGAGAGTGCAGAATTCCCCCGAGTGGTTTGCTGGCTACCTGCCATTCCTCAACAGCACAAGATAAAAGGGAGCACTAGGATAACCACCCTGACCCTATTTATTTCCAATAAAACACAGATATTTACATGAGATGAAACTGTTTGATATTCCGAAGCCGCCTGGCTCCAGTGACAGGAGACAAATGAAATGCTACTTTTTATTAATCTGACCTACCAGAAGCCAATAACATACGCAATAACTTAGCAAAGGGAGACTGGGACTGCCACGTGAGGTCCAGGCTCTCTCTAGGTTTGTTTAACAAGATTTCCTCCATCCTGGAAACCAAGTTTGCAGCCATGTTCCATACCACCAACACTTGAGAGGCGCTGATAATTAGGGGGGATAAAATAAGTATGGCCAAACAAACAAAAAAAAAACCCAGCAGAAAAGCATTGTGGTAAGACTGATCCTTTTCCTCTGTCTTTGACTCAATCCAACCCCTATTAAATCATGTGTTAAACATAGTCATGTTTATTTGGACAATAAATGTACTCTTGCTACACACATAAAAACGCATTATTGCTAGTATTAATAGGACAAAAATTAAGAGTCTTGGAAACTTCTCACGAAGTTAAAAAAAAAAAAAAACCCAACAAAACTTTTTGTATCCGTTTGGAGAACCTGATTTGGGTAAACTTGAAGCATATCACTTCAACCGAAGCTTTTTTGGTATGCACTGTACTTTGTGAAATAAACTGAAAAATAAGGATATATGAAAATGTTTTCTTCCAAGTATAGCAACACTGGTATATTCTCATGGGATGTTTCTTTCTGGAAAATACTCCATTAGAAACATGACTAATTGTAGCCTTTCTACATAAAATAGGCCTTGAAAAAATGAAAGCATGGAAAATTTTTAAAACTGGCACTCTTTCTGTATCTTCAATAGAATCATGCTATCTTACCCATACTGAAAGTAAGGTCAGTGCTTGAACAAAAAAAAATCCTCCTCTCTTAGGAAAACAGGCTCACCGGTAAAAGTGAGGCAGACAAATTTTATGTCCTCCCAGATCACAGTGCAAACAAATAAAATGTAATGATATAATTAATTTGAAAGTAAATGATCAGTAGATAGGTGATCAGCAGTTTATAACAGCTTTATCTCTAAAAGACAAAGGCCACTTGGTAAAGAGCAAGTTGGTTTGTTGGTTTTTTTAAACAAGTCAACAGTTTTTGCAGTTAACAGCCAGCTATTCTTTGATGAGAGTGCAAGATCCGTGCAAAGGCCGAACTTCAGCACAGTCATGACAGGACTTTGGCAGCAGCTCTGTCACCAGGAGGCTGTGGATGAGCAGGCATGTTTCCTTCCTGCTGTCCCAGGCAGACAAGGTGGTTTTTCAAGCAACTCAATAACAGAATTGATTTTTTTTTCTTCCCACTCAACATTAATGGCTTTGTGAATTATTCATGCAAGCATGGAGGGGAAGCCTGGATGCAATAAGTAAGAGTTTGTGTTTATGTGCAAGTCTTGCCTCTGTCCTGGTCCTGTTCAGCTCACACAGGATGGCTGCCTGTGCCTAAAACTGCCTCCCGCCATGATACATTTTCACAGTATTTTTTCCCCACTGTCTTGTCATGAGAGCAGGGGTCAAATCAGGCACCTTCCCCTGCTCTTAAAACACAAATTTTGGTAGAGACTGCTCTCTTCCTACTCTTTGTTTATGGAGCCTGAGGACAGTGCCAGCAGGTCCAATAGCCAGGCTATTGCAGCGATAAAAGCAATGCCTTAATTCCGTGTGATGAATATTACAAGGAGAGGTCTCCAGAATCTTCTTTCCTTGCTCCAGGTACACTGATGGATCTCATCCCTCTGAGACTCAGGAATTTGCCACATGCCATCAAATTTGACATACGCTGTGTCATTTCACTAAAGCAGAGGTTAACAAGCACGTGGACTAAGTCAAATTATTTTCAGTTTTCAAGGTTTGTTTTCTCAACAAACACACAAGGCAACACTTTGCCTTGCACAGGATTATCTGTATCGCAATTCCTGTTTCAGATGGCAATTTTAGATGTTGCTATCTAAATGAAGGCACTGAAATGTCAGGGAGATACAAAGCTGTATGACCCATTACTGTGAACACTGTACTGTTTTCCTCAGGATCTAGACAGCATCCACTGTTGCTACTTGGGCTACATTTGTCCTTCGGATGAAGGCTTTTGCCCCTTAACACCAGATGAAAACAAACCAACAAACCCTTGGCCTCTGCCATTTGTACCCCAGATGAAAATTCAGGAGCAAGTACTAAAAAACCTGTATCACTTTCTGCTTGGCAAGCAACAGACAAAATACAAAATTAAAACATGTTACCCACGAGTGTGTTATAAATATCGGCCAGTTTGGAAAGTAATGTTCTTTCAATTTGTTTCTGTTCTGGGCTTTGGGCACTTTTACTTGACTTGGACCCACACACCCTTGTAATAGTCAAAAACCACTTGTAGTGCAAATAGTAAGGACTCTCTGTTACCATGTGTATGGCACTGACAGGTTATTGCCTTCATCCTAACTGGGCCTTTTGGGCACGATCATAACTAAACAGAAGAATGAAGACACTGAAGTGCTGTTTGGCAATGTCAGATCTGGCTGGACAGCTGAGGTTGTTGTGTCTAGAGGCTTCATCACGGATCATCCTGCCTCTGCCTCAGAGAAATTATTTAACCAGGTGAGGCAAAGAGTACGATCAGAGCCACCAGAGCCAAAAATAGAAGCCAGAAAGCAACTCCCTCATCCACATGACTCTCCTGGAAATAGTCCTTTAGGCCTTGGACTCCAATTCAGGTTTTTTCTTCGATCTTAAGTACTTGGCTCTCAGATATATATCTGATCTCTCAAATACAAAGAGGCAAACCAAACATCCCATTTCTGTGCAACGGTTATGAAAGATGCACGCAGAAAATATGCTGGCTGCCTTTTTCTCAGAAGATGATGTTATTCCCTTTCCCTGGGATGCTTTGTCAAGGCTGCCATCCCTCTTCGGCCTCTTTTTCTGCTAACACCGCTCTCTTGGCACGGATTGCGCCACGCCAAATGCTGTACGAGCGCTGCGCACAGGCCCGAGCGGGCAAACCCTCCTCTAGCCGCTTGCCACAAAGTTTCCTCTCTCTTGGAGTGGCCTAATGCCGGGGTGGGGGCCGGACCCTCAGTAAATCCCTCTTCCCAGCTCAAGGCACGAGAAAACACAGGCGGAGCGGACGAGTGCAGACCCTGTGCAGACCTTGCCCCTTTTCCTTTCTTTAGCTGTCCTTGTCCTCTGATATTCACAGACCCAGGAGCTTTCCCCAGTTTTCCTTTTCACTTTTGCTCCCTGAGCTGCTCGTTTCGGGCTTCTTACGGCTTTCCAGCCCACGCTCCTGCCTGGAGGCACTCGGCTGGCCGGGGCAGCGCCGCTGCGCTCCCGCCCGCACCCGCTGGAGCCGTTTTTCCCTACACCAGCAGCTTTCCGCGCCGTCCGCTAAACCCGGTTTTAGCTGCTTCCCGCCCCGCGAGCGTCCTCTCCCGAGGCACACCAGCCTCCCGACCCGCGCCGAACCGGCCCTTCTGCAGCGGCCGCCGGGCGCAGGGTCCCCCGCGGCGGGGCGGAGCGGGGCGGAGCNGCCGTGGGGCAGGTGGGCGCCGTGTGGGTGGCCCTGGTGTTCGGCCTCATCGTGGTGCCGTCGGCGCTGGGCATCTCGCTGGGCATCTCCGAGGCCTATATGTGGGTGCTGGTGAAGACGCTGGAGGTAGGCGGCGGCTCCGGGGGGGAAGAGGGTGTCCCTGGCGCGGTGACCCCCGCCGGGCTGGGCCTCGCTCGCTTCCCCCGGGCCGAGGGGAGCCGGCGGGCCGGGCACGGCTCCCTCCGGCCGGGGGGGGTGCGGGGGGGGATATCCCAGGGAAGCGTCTGTCCGCTCCGGTCCCATCTGTCTCCTCCTGTAGAGGAGAGCGGGTGGGTCACGTCCAGCCTGGCAGCAGCTCTGCCCAGTTGTAGCTTCGGGCATAAAGCCCTCGGGCAAAACTGGAGATCTGTGTTAATTTCGTGGTTGTGTAGGCTGTGGGGTGCTCTCCCTGAACCCGCAGGAGAGCGGAATAAACCTTGTTGCCTAAGGCTGTACCATGGCCTGGGCGAGGCTGTCGCTGCTCGGCGGCAGCTGTGCCCCAGCCGAGGGCGATGATGCCGGGTCGTGCTCTCCGAGGGTGTAAAGGTCTGGAGCCTGCGACGGGAGGTACCAGCACTGCCGATGTTCGGGGACGCCGACTCCCATCCAAGTTGAGCATGTCCAGCACCTCAGTTGCCATCTGCCCCTAAATTCTCCGGGATAGCCAGTTTGTCGCAGAGGAACTGCTTTCTACAGGGGGCATATTTAATATGTGTGTGAAAACCCTCCCTCTGAAGCTCATGGTAGTGGTGAGGAAGAGTGTTTTTAAATTGTTGCTGGACATGAGCAGATTTAAATATTTACTACGCTTTTTCCAAGGAGGAGGGGCACCCAAACCGAGGAAACAGCTGTGAGGAGGAAAAGTGAAATGACTCACAGCACAGTCAGTGGCCATGCAATATACATCAGTATGTGACTATGGAAAGTAGATTTTGTCTAATTTTATCTTGTCTTTCCAGGTTTTCATGTACTTCAGTGCCTGGCTAAAAACATCCCACCTATTAAATCACCATTTGTTAAATGCATCTTGAGTCAAAATGTTTTAAGGCTTTTGGGTGAGAATGAATCAGCTCGAAGTACTTTTTGGGACTGTGAATGGTATCACGATAACTGTTGAGGGGAGAAGATGCAGTTGTTAGTGGAAAAAAGATTTTGAATAGCAGCAGCTGAGGAAGTAAAGATCACCCTGGCCTGAGGGAGCAATCCAGATGGCCTAGTGAGATAGCCTTGTTTGGATGACCTGCCCTCGCCTGTGAATAACCACAATTTGCATTCTTTATTCCTAGATCATTAATCATTATTTTTTAGTGTCATCAAATGTTGCAACAAGAGGTGACTCAAAATGTTTTGGGCAAAGTTATGGAGAAGTATGTGACGGCATATCTACGGTGGTTAATTGCGAGAGCTCTCCTGTTGCCTAAGGGAGGAAATAATGACTTGTCTTGAGAGTTGCCATTACTTTTGCATGACTTTCTGGAATTGCATGCCGCTCAATATATTAAAAATTATGTTAATACATAATTATATTGGACATAGATATAAAATATTGTACATATACGAAAAGGCAATGAAAAATTGGAAAGTGTTCTGAGGAGAAGAGTCAGCTAAGTTGGACTTGCTGTGGGAGAGTGAAGAAGCTCAACCCACCCAGGTATTCTGCTTATCTCAACTCGGCCTTGCTTTGCCTGTGAATTCTTTGTCCTGAGAATACTTGCATAGGGATAATCTCTGAAAGGAAGTGGTTTGTTGTGGGATGTCTCATCTTCCTTGTCTCACAGGTCTATCTTGGTTAGAAGCCTGACAGAGGCTGATTGTCTGCCAGCTAGGTCCAAGCAGCGCCTTCGAGAGCACCTGAAGACACGTGACGTTGCCAAAATGGTGTTAACAGTGAAATGTGCTGCTAGCTGGGTGTTTGAGACTTCTGGGGATGTTAAATTGAGTGTGCACGTTTTCTCTTGAGAGGAGTTTTCTGGCTCCATAAAGTCACAGGATGCGGCAGTCTCTGATGGCTGAGACCTTTTTCAGTTGAGTGTTAACTTAATAGCTTCCTTAAGCTTCCTCTTCCGCTCCCAGCCCTGGATCTCCCCAGGCCTTTTCCCTTGTTTCCCAGGAGGAGGGTGGGCTCTTGGACCTGCGGAGTGTTCAGTCAGGATGCTGCTGCTTTTATTGCCTCTTTAATGGGCCAGATTATAGGAACTGTCTGCAAAGTGGTGGCTGTTTGTGCATCCCAGCTGATACCGAGTTGCTCCCTGGCTTTGCCCGTTTATATCTCGAGTGTTGGCGTAGTGGAAGGACACAGTGGCTGTGGTTTGTTTCCTGCATGGCCTGTGTTGGCAGGTTACTACGTGTGCTCTATTAAAGTCGATCTGTTTTGAGGGCCCATGTCTGTCCATGGTTCAGGGACAGTTTTACAGTTTGCTGTGATACCTCTTCAGGTCATGTCAGATAAAACAAGACATCCAAGAAAGCGTATGTATTGTTCAGTTGTGTAGCCTGTGGGATGGAGCAAGTTGAAGATGATGGGGGCCTTGTGCTTGAGTTTTTTTGTGTCAATTAAAAAAAAAATCTTTTCCTGCTTGTTTCAGGAGGGCAGAAGCTTGTTCCCAGTGCTGCAAGCATGGTCTGAGAAAAGGGAGGGGAAAGCTCCTTTTAGGAACAAAATGTTTCTGTGCTTTGTCCATCTGACATTTCTGACAAGGGGCATCAGTTGGTGCACAATAGCTTTTTCTCTCTGCTGAGCTGCCTCAGCAAGCACATGCTGCTAAGCAAAATGCAGCATGTACAGATGAGGATGTGCTTCTGTTGGGTTGCATTTGACCCTTAAGTACTGCACTAGAGATTACTAGCTTTATATGCATATATTTTTTCCTATGTGACTGTATTTTTTTCCATGTGATAAGGGGAAAATGTGTAGAAGGCTGTGCTAAAGAACTATAGCAGGCAGATGACTTGCTGTTTGAAACCCTGGTTCCCCCATCATGTGAGTATTCCTGATAGTACATTAACTTGCTTCTGAATTACCTTACCAGACTCAGCAAACTTGTAGGAGATGGCTCATTTCTGCCTGTGGCTTTCCTTTTGGTGTTAATAGAAGGATTTCTTGCACCGTGTTAGTACGGTTTTTTAAAATGTGGGAGTCCTGCTGCAAAGACATCTCCAGCAGCTGTTTGCCCCTACGAGGAGCTAGTCTGGACTAGTCACCTGCCACCGTGATGGTTGTGAAATCACTTGCCACAGAAATATTCTTTGCTGCTGAAATGCTGGGGGCTGCCTCTTGCAGTCATCACAGCATGCTGCATTTCTCCGTTTTCTTTTCAACGTCAACGGATAGCTTCCAGTTTTAAATTTAGCGCGTCTTTACCTCTTGGTCTCATTTTTGCTGTCTTAATCTATTGCTTCTTACAAACTTGTAATAGGATTTGGGGCTGTCGTGGCCCCTGCAGACATGCCATTGGAGCTGTCTTGCCAAGCACTGGAGAATCCAGCCTTTCAGAAAGTCCTTTGTCTTTCATTGAGGCCCACAGAGCAGCCACTATCACAGAGGATCACTTTCTCTATTTCCATCAGATTGTAGAAGATCTGGAGGACTGGTTTGGAGTGTGTCTATATATTTGGCAGTAGCAATGAGCCCCCAGAGTGATGATCTCTGCTTGATGGATTGCAGCTCACCTTGTTAAATACTTTGGGGTTTTTTTTCCAGTGTGCTGTTTTTTTTGGGGGGGTGTGTGTTGCTGCCTGAGACAGCGGAGTTGTCAGCAACAGTTTGTACAGTCTGCCCTGCTTGCCCTTTCTAGTGGGAAACATTTCTTGTGTTTTTTAAACTGTGCAGTGCATAATACTTGTGAAATATTAAGAAACAAGAAAGCCTGAGGGAAGTGAAGTCTAGGTCACATTTGTGTCGGGAAACAAACAACCTGGCTATTAACTAACATCACATTATTGTCTATTTCTGGACTAATGGTTTGTTGATGACTGCAAGCACTTTGAATGCACTCCCCTCCCCAGTCTCTCGAGGCTCTTAGTGGGGGCTTGCAGTGAGCAGAGAGGGCACTTCTCGTGTGGCTGTTTTTGCTGGCTGTGATGCACAGAAGATGCTGCACTTGTAGATGTTTTTCACGTCCTGTAACTGATCCATTGAGGTTTAACAGCAACCCCTTGTAAAAGAAGCAATGTCTGATACCTTATTATGCTGCCTGCAGGGAATTTACTTTTGCTAGACAAGAGTGTAGTATTATTCTGTAGCTGGAGGTTAAGCCCAAGTTCCTTGTGTTGCAGATGACCTTGGCAATATGAATGGACATAGATGTGAGGAAAAAAGGACCTCTCAGTGCCTCTGGTCAAACTGGAGATTGTGGCTGTGCAGGGCAGGTGGGATGGACTGTTACTCTTGTCCTAAGTATGCCAGGCTGCATCTTCTTCCCATGAGTCACCATCAGGACTGTGTATGGTGCCGGGTAGGAGGGTGGGGAAGGGAGAAGGGGAGGACGTAAGTTGATAAATAGATGAATCACTGTGGGTTTTGACTGCTACTTGTGTAACTCACTGGCCTCGCCAGCAAGCTTTGCTGACTAATGTCATTGCACAGAGTCAATGAAGGCCTCTGTCTGTGTAATTGGTATCCTTCAAGGACTGCTGGTCAGGGAATCCAAGAGCTCTGGAAGCTGCCCGCTCAGATGGTAATGAGAACCGTGTCTTGGAGACATGCCTGATGTGAGTGATGCACCCCTGTTTACAGGGCTCAGTCTGAATTTTGGGATAGTATTTTAGCAAATTTTGTGCAGAATCTTAACGTAAATCCCTGGCCTGTATTAACATAGACCCCAGTCCTTTGAAGGCCTTTATGGATGTTTGCCACAGATTTAAAAATCAAGAGTCCTTGCACATCAGTAAGTTTGGCAGAAGTGGGGGTTGCCCTCTGCTATGGTTGCATCAGTAATTAATGCACCATATTCCAGGTCAACAGCTCTTGTCTGAAACTGCTCTCAATTTTACAGCATGTGAACACTGTTAATGAGCAAATGCTGTTAAAAAAACAACAGCAGCTGTATTCAGAGCTTGCCTTGAAATAAGAATTTGTGAAGCTGCTGTAAAAGAAACTGCTTGACATACCTTTTGCTGATGCTGTTGGTGTTATCCTCTAAAGCTGGACTCTTTATTGCTCATTGGATACCTGTCCACCAGGAAAGACTTGCTATGCAACTCCTGTGTGCAGAAGAATTTGGGAAGGTCCTTGGAGGTAGTGCCAAGGGTGTCCCATCAGAATGAGAAGTGCGTGGGAGATGAGAGAGAACCTTTTGCCCTGACTCGGAAATGATTGCTCCTCTTGGTGGTGGTGGTGTTCTTGCCTCACACAGAACAACACAATAACTGGCATGCGGATTTTGCTGTGCTAAACAAGGTGGCATTGTGTGGGACATGCTCTGCAATCTTTCTGTTGCTACTGAGGTTTGGAGAGATTCCAAGGAGGAGTGCTCACCTAAACTAGCACATAAACTTTTGGCTCCGATCTGGCAGTGCCTTTAAAAGAGGAACACCAGTGGTCTGTCTCCATGTGACTGCAGGTTTCAGTCATCTCTTCCTTCTGAAAAATCGTCAAACACTGTTAAGTCAGAGGTGATGTAAAGGTGGTAAATGAGGTGAAAGGCCAAGCCTCGTTTCTTAGGGGAACAGGGCAACACTCTGAAGTGTTCGTAATGATTTGACTTCAGATCCCAGCAAAGAATGTCTGGATGTGCTTTAAGGAAATGACATGTCAGGCTTGGCTTAGAAGATAGAGATAGCCAGACCTCAGAGGCAAAAATCACACATTATTTACGAGAGATATCAAAAGCCCTTCCTAACTCGAGATAAGACAGTTGCCAAATAGACGACTATCTCTCTCAAGTACTGCATAGGTGCTCTATGTGTGGTGGTTGCTTAGTGATGCAGAAGTGAAATCGATCTTTTGGCCATTTTGAATTTTTTTTAAGGTGCTGATAAATTAGAGACCTTTTCTAGGAGGATAAGGAGGGAGAACTTTTCGGGGAAAGTTGATGTTTTCCTTGCCTAGTAAAGTGTGATATCTTCAGATTCTGCATTCTGTGATTAAAGGATCCAAGCTACTTTCTTATCAGCAGTTAGGATACTGAAGTTTCAAAATCAGACTTGTGGTGATATTTGTAGTTCTAGGATCATGCTGTTTTCTAACTTTACATTTTCAGTCTGGTAGTTAGCCCCATCGCAGAACTATTTTTAATCTGTTCAGGAGCTGGGTGTTTTATACTTATTCCCCAAAGCTGCTTCAAGAATCCCTACTAAAAACATAGGTCTGCACCAAGGTCCTTGTGACTGCCAGCTCAGCACCAGCTGGGAGAAGCCACTTGATTTGTGCCAGTGTTGCTGACAGATCCAAAAGACTTGCCAGTCTGCTTTTTGCTCATTTCCTGAGTAGAACGGAGGCTACGGCTTATAATTGTTTCGTGCTTTGATCTCTAATACACAAACAGGTTATTTTCTGCTCTGTGGGGTGGGTCAGCTCACGTTGTGATAGCTCTTTGTAGCATAACGTTGTCCTTCAGCATAGGAACCAGCTGAAACAGCGATGAGTGGCACATATCCCTGACTAGCAGGAAGGAAGGGAAATTACTTACGGTACTGCGAGTGGTGTCTCTTTTGTTTCCCAGCCTGGATATGAACAAGCTTTTCCCTTGATCAAAATTGAGATTCTGGCTTTGATGGTAGTGCCTTTATTTCAGGTGCCTGAGAATATGTGAAAGAATTAAATGTTAAGTAAAAATTTCTCATTTCTTGCTCCTTAGTTGCTGGAACACACATAGCTTTTGGAAATATGATGGATTGAGGTAAGAAGAAAGCTGACAAGGAGAACTTAAAACTTGTTTGCTGTGGCATCTGGTAGATGTGGGTCCTTAGGAATGCCCAAATGCTCCTGACCAGGGAGAGCTGGTCTCATCATTTCCTACTTCATTAAGTGTGCTTAAATCCCCTGAGAGACCTGGCATGGAAACGTAAAACTGCCTCGGCCATTGACTTGTGGAGCACGAGTCAGCTGTCCCCTGGAACACTCTGTACAACCTTTGTACACGATGCCATGCTGGTGTCAGGCTCGTGGCAGTGCTCCCCTCTCCTGGGAAGGCCCGGGTAGAGGGCAAAGGGAACTGTCCTCTCCAGTCCTTTCTCTTTGCTGCTATTCCCCCACCCCCAGGTCGGCCGCTGCACCTTTCTGGAGTTAGATGGACCTGAGGAGCAAAGGTCAGACCACTTAGGAAGAAGGAATGTGCTTTTCTGAATAGGGCTGATAAATGCATCTGAGCAGTAGAAACTGACTTGAGTTACATGACCCTGCAGTTTCTCTGCTTTGGGAAGATTCTGCTGCCTCCTTTGCGTAGCAGTATGTCAAAAGATACTGCAGTACAGGAGAGTGTTGCAAGCTTTTGAGCATTGCAAAGGCCTGTCTCAATAACCTGTGTCCTCATGGTTTGTGCTGAGGCTCAGACAGTCTAGCGTGAACCCATAACTGCAGGATTTCTGTAGCAAGAGCTTTCTGAAGAGACTGTTGCGTGCTCTTTCTGAACACCAAACAAAATGTTCTTCCAGCTTTTGATTACCCCTCTGAGAGGATTTGAAAGATGAAAACTTTTTTTTTCTGCTAGTGTGTATGGCTGAAACCATTAGCCAAATATGCTCTTGTTCTTCTATGTGATAAGTGACTTAGCTGTTTGTGGAGATTTTAAATCATTGAATGCAGTGGTTCAAGTCTGGTCAGAAATGATTGTGTAAATGTATTTGCTGGTCCCTCTGCACCCCCAAATCCATTTCGTAGACAAAATGTAAAATGACCGTGCTGTGAATAGGTTCTTCCTTGAACAGTGTTTGGGTTTGGTATTTCCCAGAACTTTTATGGTCACAGTACTGTTAAGAATGATGTGTAGCCAGAAAGTCACTGAAAGTACTTGAGTACTACAGAAAGTACAGAGTTTTTCCTAGAGTTAAAATTAATTCCTGGAAGAGCTGTTGCCTTAGCAGCAGCAGAACTGAGAAAATGACTGTATTGGCAGGGTAGGTTGTGATTCAGCAAGACCTGATACAGTAAGCAGTACTGGCTCATAGTGGGAGGTTGTTTGATGGAGATAATGCCATGAGTCAGGATGCTGACCTTTCAAAAGGGAACTAAATCTCCATGTGTCCCACAGCTCGTTTGGAGGGGAAAGGTGAAAATGCATGGTTTAACATGGGGCTGGGTCCTTCCTGTGCAGACCAAGCATCATCTGTATGCTCTTAAAAAATATGCCTTTGATACTGATTAAGCTATTATGATTTGAACAGGATAATATCCTGTTCTCTTGATATGAGCTCATTTCTACCAGGTCACCTGTCTGTCTTGAAAATGTGCATTATATCAGTGTTCTTAGAAATAGAAAGGAGTCTTGTGGAGGAGGAATTGATGTGAATAATGGGGAACCACCGAGTCAGCCTTCTTTGACTGAGCTTTCCATCCCTTAACAAAGCTGCCATGTAGAGAATGGAAGGATTCAGGCCGAAAAGGCTACTCTGACATCACAAACTTTGGGGTGGAAAAAGGATTGTAATCGTTAACCCAGTAAAAATGAAGCCTGAGATAGAGGGCTATATAAAAGCTCTCTGGAACTGAGTCAGATGGAGGTCAAGAAAGCCTTCTGCCTTGAGAACAGGTTAAACTGGCTCAGCCTCATCGGGGCTGGAAATGAGAGGAAGTCAGAGGCTTTTGTGGGAACCAGGACAACTGGGAAGCTTTGACACTTATTGGAGAGCAGAGCTTACTTTATTCCCTATTTCAATCTCATTCTCTCATACCACCCACTGGAAAAGAGCAGATTAACCTCAGTGAGCTGGCAGCCCTTCCCAAGGGCAGGGGAAGGGCTCTCTGTAGCTCACCCTAAAGCTGGTGATTTGGCCTGTTTTTCTGCTGCTCAGGGCTTCAGAATGAGAGCTGAGAGAGTTGGGGTTGTTCAGCCTAGAGAAGAGAAGGCAACTGGAAGAGGTTGCCCAGAGAAGCTGTGGACTCTCTGTCTCTGTAGGTGTTCAAGACCAGCCTGGATAGGGCTCTGAGCTTCCTGATCTGGTAGAAGGTGTTCCTGTCCATGGCAGGGGTTTGGGACTAGGTGATCTCTAAGATCTCTTCCAACCCAAACCATTCTATGATTCTGTGAAGATGCCAAGAAATGAGCAGTTGCAGAGTCAAGGGAAATGTCAGGTTTGTTCAGCTTGGAAAATTCTTGGGTGCAATCGTTTTTGGATTGAATCTAAATTTAAGTGAAACTTCCCATGACTGCAAATGCTGTTTTTGGTTTTTAGTGAAATCAGCTGTGTGCAGGCTTCAGTTTCACTTAACCCAGTTAGGACTTGTTTTTTTTTTTTTTTTTTGCTTCAGTATGATGAAACTACTCTGAAAGAAGACAGGCTGGGTTGTGATGTGTCTGTCAGCTTTGTGAACATGTGCTGTGTGTCCTGTGTGTAGCTCAGCTCCTGGGGCTTTCCATGCAGCCTGGACTCAGTGGCTGCTGTGCCAGTAGCAAGGCTGACAGAGGCCTTTTAGGCTCTTGATGGCTGTGTGTCTGAACTGGGCCTGGAACAGCTGAGGAGCACCGAGTTGACTCTCTGAAGACTGAAAGTAGAGTTGGGAAGTACTGACTATCACTGAGTGTTGTTTTGGTTTGGTTTTTTAAAATTATTATTAATTACTGTGAGTTTCTTCATGAGAACTGTGTATGGGTTTGGGTTTGTGGACACATCTGAGGAAGATGAGTGATGATTACCTGGTGAAGATATTCTTTGAAAATCACAACATGTCTTTGACTAACTGTTGTTTTTTTTTGGTGACTTTTTTCCTTAAGTGAATACTGCATTTGTGAAATTAATGTTTTCTTTCTATTCAACAGTGGGCCACTATCCGGTTACAAAAAGGTGTCAAAAAGCCGCAGCCGCAGATGCCACGGACTCCTACTGCTAATGGTGAGAGCTTGGGGTAAAGTCACATTGATGAGACTAATGTTGTGACGTCAGAGTACTGAGGCCTTCTCAAATGAAGCAGTTAGATGTGTGCATGAGAGAACTGGAGAAGAGGTGGAGTGTTACATGCTCACTGCAGGTCATGGTTTATCCTCAGGCAGCTGCTCACTCACTGCCTCAGTGGGATCAGGGAGAGAATCACAAGGGTAAAAGCCTGGAAACTTGTGGGTTGAGATAAAGACAGTTTACAGGGAAAGCAAAAGCCACACACACAAGCAAAGCGAAACAAAGAATGAATTCCCTGCTTCCTGTGGGCAGGCAGGTGTTCAGCCTTCTCCAGAAGAGCAGGGCCCCATCACACGTAACTTGGGAAGACAAACACCATCACTCCAAATGTGCCCCCTTTCCTTCTTCTTCCTCCCACTTTATATCCTGAGCATGATGCCATGTGGTCTGGAAGATCTCTTTTGTCACTTTGGGTCACCTATCTGGGCTGTGTCTCCTCCCACTCTCCCAAGCACCCCCAACTTCCTCACCAGCCTGGCTGTATGAAAAACAGGAAAGCCCCCGGCTCTGTAAATCCTGCTCAGCAATAACAAAAACATCTCTATATTATCAACCATGTGTTCAGCACAAATCCAAAACACAGCCTCATACCAGCCACTGTGAATAAAATTACCTCTATCCCAGTGAAAACCAGCACACTTATATATCTAATTGTTTTGCAATGCTACTGGCTAGCAAACAGTTCCTGCAGAATAAAATGCTGCTTTTACTGGCTCGTACTGAGTTGTTGAAAAATCAGGGGATGAGGAAATGAAGGGTATGAAATGACATGAAGTTTAACAAAACAAAGTAGAGCTTAAGATGGAGACTGTTCTCAGTTGATGGAAATTTTTGTGTTTAAGTATGAGGTTGATTTTCATCTTGAAATTTGTCTTCACTCTGCTGCTTGCAGTGTTGGTGGCCAGCTATCTCAGTCCTAACAGCATTAGAATGTACTTAATTATTCTCTGAAGATATCTGAGTGTTTGTTGGACAGCACTTTTCTTTCCCAAGCTCAGTGCTTTTTCTGTGGTAGGACTGCAAGTTGAAAGTGTGTGGTGGGATACTTGTCTTTTTTTCAGTCTGCTGCTGTTGACCTTTTACCCTCTGGAGTTCGTATCACTGTTTGCCAAACTTCTTACACTCACTATCTCTAGAAAGACAGCTGAAAAGTTGCTTCGTATTTCTTCCTTTAGCCTAATTTTGAAATTAGTTCTTTTGCTATATCTTAACCCGTACTGTGTGTGAGTTGTAGTAGGCTGTAGGTCAGAGTTGGCTTTAAGACTTGGGAGCCACGAGAGAAGTCTGAGTTTGCCCAGGAAGCAGGAGAAGGCTGATCAAGGCATTGCAGCCAGCACTTGTTTTCCTCCTGGTTCCTGAATGCTTCAGTATTGCTATTCAATTGCTCTGTTTTAACAGCATTTGGCAGCAGTGTGAGCATTTTCTGTGTGCTCCCTCCTTAGGTGGCACAGCTGGAAGCAGGCCCAGCCTGCCGGTTAGCAGACAAGTCAGTTGTTACCTGAGCCTGTGGATTAGCTCATGTGAACATAATCCAGTAGTGGAGACAATTTCTGGACTGGGTGTGTGTGTGTTTCAGCTCCAAAGGGATATCCTTATCAATACTGCAACACTGGGATTGCACTGTCTGCAGGCCAGGCGTGGAACTGGCTTCCATGGCAGCAGATGTGACGGTCAGCACCTGTGATAATAGACTGGAGGTACTGCACAGCAGCTCTGAAAACAGGTTAACACTCATCTTGTTTAATTGCTGACTTTCAAGTGGCTGAGAAAAGATACATCCTATATCGCTCAGCAGTGTCCTGAAAGTTGTGGGGTTTTTTGGAATGAAGGGGAGAAAGGCAAGGTTAGTGATCCTTTCAGCTAATGCCAGTGACATGTTGTCTGCTTCCCAGGTTGTCAGTGATGCAGGAAGATATCCTTTTTCTTCCTGTAAGGCTGGTGGTGCCCCATCACGTCGTGAGCCAGTGAGAGGGCAAGAGACCCTACTGTGCTGCTTTAGCTGCACAGTAGGAGCTGTCGTCCTCCTAGACATCTGATCATTCTTACACAGTTATTTCTCCTCTAGTAAGGAGATGTCAAGAGAGAGAGGTCCCAGCTAGTAGATTGTTCTGTGAGCTATCTTAAAAAAAGAAAAATTAGCTACAAGTAGCTATTTACCATGTGTGCAGCTGAGGGGTGTATAGTGTTACGTGCTGTGGTTCATAACCTGCACTGAAATGAATTTACTCCACTGTCTGGAGGATCATTAGAGATAGTAAAAATGGCCTGAGGTAATTCATACAGATGATTGTGCGGGCTATGTTGAAGCAGTCTTACGGATGGGGATACACGATCACAATGGTAACCTGAAGCCCTTTTTAATGTCCTTTGTATATCTGAAATAAAAAAAACCTTTCCTCACTGAAGGTGGCTCTTTCTGCAGGAGGCTGGAGTCTTAACTGTTCCTTACTTGAGAAAGTATGAGGAGACAGCAGATCTGCAGTGCCAAGCTGTGCTCCATATCTTGCTCTTGGGAATTTTTTAAGCATAGGAGTAACTGACTCGTGATTAGGAGTTCCTGGATGTGGAAGAAAGTACTTGAGGGCCAGGGCACGTGTAGGTCTAACAGTGCATTATATAAGTTGGCATCCCCTGAGGTGGCGGAACATGAGCAGACAGAGGCTGAGTTGCATTACACAATGTTTACTGGGGGAGGAGAAACTTCTGCTGATAATGAATTACAGAGTAGTTGATTAAAACAGGGTAAAGGTAAATGTTAATGTGTGTGTGTACACCTATGTGTAAGTGCTGAAAGGACGTGTGTATCACCTCTTATGTCTTTCCTGACCACCCAGCCAATACTAGGAGGTGGGTCAGGATAGGAGGGAGCACTGCAGATGTATGTGCAAGGGCAGGTTTTCCTGTTCCCAGGCAGAGCAAAAATGGTCCTCCCCAAATACCTTGAAATTGTGTCGCTCAATATAAAAAAAAATAAAGACAAGTGGGCACGATTGAGGAGATGCTGCTTTTCTCTGCAGTACCAAATCCAGTGTGCTTTACATCTCTTGGCAGAAACGTCAGCCAGTGCCCCTGCGTTGGTGGTGTGATAAGGAATCGTTTCAAGAGAAATGTTGGCTGCTGTAGTTACGTGGGGAATTATGTGGTGCTGTCACCTCGAGGTCCTTCTCTGTTAAAAGAGCAGTGTGTGCTGGACCCAGTGGTAGCTCTGGGCTGAGCACGTACTTGGAGGGTAGGTGTCTATCTCACTGCAGCTGAATAACCAGCTCTCAGCTCTCTGGGTGCTGGCTGTGTTGTCTTCAAGGTGATGGGTTTAAAAAAGATAAAAATACTAATAAGAGATTTGAAAATTATATCCACTAAAAGAAAAGCTTATGCAAATAATGTTAGTAGTATCTAGTTACTAGATACTCCTTAGTCTACTAAGGAGCTAATTACTAGATACTACTAAGTAGATACTACTAAAACTCAAAAGTTACTAGGTAAGTAGATAGTGTCAAATTTGAGCCTGGTGTAATTAGTTGACTGGAGTATGTGAGCTTGAAGGCTTGGGGCTTGCGGTGCAATACTGAGGAAAACAGTGACTATGGGTTTTTTTTTGGTTGAGAGTAATGTTTGCTGTACTCCTGCATAGTGCTATCTTTGGCAAGCTGAGCTCTGCCCATGGCCAAGGGGTTAAAGGCCATTAAATGGGACTTGTGATTACAAGAAGGTGAGGTACATCACCAGAGCAGTGTGTGTTTAATTCTGTTTGTAATACCTCCACGTGCTTCGGAGATCCTGGCTCGGAGAAGCTGTCCCAAGGCTTCAGGGCAGCTGGTGCATGGGAGTCATGTGACAAGGACAGCACAGGCTGATGAGGCAAGACACTATAGCTGTGCTATCTCAGCTTGCTAGCAGTGTGATAAACTTGAACCCTGGGCTGGGTTCAGCTGTGAAGCTGGAGGCGGATGGGCTAGCTACTTGAGTGGTGTTGAGTGAAGGGGGAAAGATAAGGGCTCGATCAGGAGGAAACATTCGCGGCTCTGGGGACTGGAGAGAAGGGTGGTACTTGTGTGATGGGTGCTGGAGTGTTCCCCTGGTTTCTTGCCTACAACCTGTTTCCAGGAGCAGACAGGTTGGACTGACTGGCCTACAGTCCTGGATGTTTCACAGTTTGGAAACTTCCTGAGTGCGATAAAAATTGAATCAAAAACTAGAGCTCTGATTTGGGCTTAATGTATGACGTAAGCATAGTCCATTTTGGTGAACGGGTGATGTGATGCATGCTTGCATAATTTAGATCCTGAAGGGCATGTGGCTTTTTAGGTGTGCTGTATTAATGGTTTGTATTTGTAGGCTTCTGATAGGATGTTGCAGTGAGGTGTCCGCTGGTACAATTGGAAGTTGTGGATGCCAGGTTCCAAGCTGAAGGTGCCAGTAGGTTTTGTTGCAGTATTGTTCTTCTTTAGTGTTTACCTCAGTGATTTGTGGGACTTGTATCTTGGAGCTTCCTGTGTTATCCCATATGTATGCTACAGTGCGATATGAAGATTTTCCATATCACTTGTAATTTAAATGTTACAATAATTGGCACAGGAAATATATTGAGAGATTTTCTGCTGGCAAGGCTTCATTGGGAGGCAGATTTCCTACAAAAACACATCCTACGATGTGGAAAGTTCCTAGTAGCTTGAAGAAGTTGGGTGCTATGTCCTTTCCTATTTTTTTTTTATCTCAGCATGGGAGCACAGAGATTATGCAATTTATCAGAGGGTGTCTGACAGAGTGGCAGCCTGAACTTGGGCCTCTGTAATCCAAGTTGAGTGTCTCAGGGGATGGTTGTTCTGGTTAACTGTTACTCTAGATTTCTTTGGTCATCAGTTTCTGGAGCCAGACTTGCTTACCAGCAAGCAGCTACTTCATCTTTGTTTAGCTTACACAATTTGTCCTTGCCTTTGAAAGCTCTGATGAGAAATTTGTGCTTATCAGACCATAAGCTTAAAAAATGAAAAGGGTAGAGGAGGGGGGATACTTGCTGTTTGGACTGCAGTTCTGAACTCTCCAGGTTTCTCTCCAGGCATTACATAGTCAGAGTTCAGCTGAAATAGTTGTTAGTGCTGAAGTAAATCAAGGCTCTTCTAGGCACAACTTTCTTTGACATGGTGTTTTGGAGGGTTTTTCTTTGTTAGATAAAATAAAAAAATAGTGTGGTTTGCCTGTACCTACAGAAAATATTTGTGCTGTGAAGGCAGGGAGGTGTTCGGTTCAAAGCTGGTCTATGCAGAGTGTTGTGGTCTAGGGCTTTGGCAGTCTTGTGGCTGTGGGACACCAGAATGTCAGACAAGAGATGGGCTTAGGGAATAGGGAAGCCTCCATCAAGGGGGTTGAATGCCATTGAATACACGGAACACGGAAGGAAATGGAAAGGCCAAGGTCTCACTCGATTTCTTCTGAAAGCATAAGAGTCCTGGATAAAGTTTGAGTTGAGAACATGCCAGATAGTGGGAAAAGGTTTGCCTTCTTGCCTCATGTTCAGTGGGTAACAGAACCTGATATAATTGCTGCTCAAGGTGTTGGTGTGAGGGAGGGGAGCTGGAACTGGCCTCCTGCAGAGTCTGCTGTGTTAACTGCACAGCTTCTCCTCCTGTCCTAGGAGGGGCTCTGACAGTAAGTTTGTCTCCTTGAGTAATGCAGAGTGTCAAGTGGTCTGGAGGGTGACTGTTACATGACAGAATTATTTTCTCATGTGGTTACCCTTTCCTTCCCAAGGTATCATTGAAAGGGATGAAACGCCTATGGAGAAAGAAATCTCCCGTCTGCATCCAGCAGACTTTGAGTTCTCCCACATTTTCTACTTCTGCAGAAAAGGGTTTGAGGCCATTGTAGAAGATGAAGTCACCCAGCGATTTTCCTCGGAAGAGCTGCTCTCCTGGAATCTGCTCACAAGGACTAATGTCAACTTCCATTATATCAGCCTGAGGCTGACTGTTGTGTGGGTCATTGGGGTGATAGTGCGGTACTGCTTGCTGCTGCCCCTACGGTAAGAGCTGGTGCTGAGGGGTTTTGTTGGTCTGGGAATGGGTAAATTTGTGTTTTCTTGGTAAATGTCATCTCAACTTTAACTCAAAAGCAGCATTGACAGATATAAAATATTAACTTGCTTAAAGACTCATTTTATGTTAAGAAGCCCTTAGAATACTTTTGTCTTGCTCATTCACTGTGGAGAGTAGAGTAGGGCTGGTGGTCATCTCTTCCATGAATGCTTCTCCTAAGTCCATGTGTATTGGCAAAACAAATGTAAGCTCTGAAGCTCCTTGACACTGTGTGCATGGCAGTATGTGGATCTGCTGCCTTTGCTACACCGTGACTTTAAGCAATAGGTCAGGGAGTTGCTGAGTTAGAGAACTGCACGTGTCAAGTATCTGAGGAATAATTGAATTTCTGCAATCCCTTTCCATTTTAAGGGGGGGAAGTGTTATCAGAATGAGCAGAGCTACTTATTTTGGTTTAATGTCTGTTTTGTCTGTAGCTTTACCCTCGCTGCCATCGGGATTACGTCAATGATTGTGGGAACAACAGTGGTGGGACAGCTGCCAAACGGCAGGTAGGTACTGTGTGTGAGGGATGATGAACTTGCCAAGTTGTGTCAGTGCAAACAGCTGAAGATTAGGAGTGGACAGATTTTACCTATAGTGGACTGCTGATAGTCCACTCCACCCACAAATTTGTGGACCTTGTTTTTAGTGACATTTTGAATTTGGGCTGAGGTTGGGTTCTTGCCAGTCTTGGCACTGAGGTTGATGATTTCTGATGGGTTCCTTCTGCTGCCATGAGATACTCAAAGGGGGCATTGTAGGGCGAGTAATAGTGTTGGGATGAAAAACACCCAGCAGAGAGAGGACAGCCTTGCCTAGCTAAGTGGTGCCAAGGGTATGATGTATCTTGGCTGAGCTGCTGTAGCAAGTGAGTGGTAGAGCTGGAAACATCCCTCTGTGCTCCAGAATACCAGGAAAAGTTCAGCCCTGAGTTCTGCTGAGTAGGCTGGAGAATATTGCATGTGTGTCTAGCTGCTTTCCAGGATGCTTCAGATGTCTGATTTCTTTCAGTGTGAAAAACTACCTGAGCGAAGTGGTTCACCTCACGTGCTCCCGCATCCTCGTCAGAGCTCTGTCTGGTACTATCCATTACCATAACAAGTGAGTGAGCAAAAGTGTGTCTATGCTTATGTGTGTGTGATATCCCATTGGAAATGGGGACTGCTCTCTCCTGAGCTGCAAGCTGATGTCGCACTAGAGGCTGACTCACCTGACAGCTTCATGAAACTGTTGTGTGTGTACTGTGGTGCTTAGTGCACTAGCAGTCTAACAAAAAAACATGTAATTGCAGGGAAAACAGACCTCAGAAAGGAGGAATTTGTGTTGCCAACCACACATCACCGATAGATGCGATCATTTTGACAAATGATGGATGCTACGCAATGGTATGAGGAGATCTAAGATGACCACAGCAGAGAGACCAGGAGAGGGAAGGATTGTGGGGTACTGCTTGCGGACTTCAGTACTTAACTTTCACAGCAGAGATGTTTGCTTGAGCACTGGTCAGTGGGGAAAAGTGTAAATTGTGTTGAAATTGGTCTATATTATGTGCTGGGGGAGTTGTCCTCGGAGTGTCAATGCAGGCATTTCATCTGGTGAAGTACCTGAGATAGGCTTCCATGTGAGTGTCTAGATTCTCTCAAGTGAATGCATTTTAACAGTTCTGTGATCATTGCTCAATCCTGGTTTGCAGCCTCCCAGTGCATTTGGGTTTGTTGGATTTTTTTGGAGGGGTGGAGAGGAGAAAATTCTGCCTTTCAGGTGTCTCAGATACTGATGTGCCTTGCTGGGCTTGCAGGTCGGCCAGGTTCACGGTGGGCTCATGGGCGTTATCCAGCGAGCCACGGTCAAGGCCTGTCCTCACGTCTGGTTCGAGCGCTCCGAGATCAAGGACCGCCATCTAGTGACAAAAAGGTGAGGTGTGTGCTGGGCTGCCTCCCTGGAGAGGCACCGGGCAGTCAAAGACCCGGATGTGGGGATTTGGGAATGAGTTGCAGGGGTGGTGTGCAGCACACTGCATCACTCAGAATGACCCGAGTGTTTTTGCTTGTGTGGGCTTTGGTGCAGTACACCGCGGTCAAAATGTCAGGTTCCTGGGTTGCCAGGGAAGGCTTGAAACGTTTGTACAGCGTGTCATGGTTCAGACCAAAGGTTCTGGTAAGGTC
Source organism: Cnemophilus loriae (assembly GCA_013397755.1). Taxonomy (NCBI): domain Eukaryota; kingdom Metazoa; phylum Chordata; class Aves; order Passeriformes; family Corvidae; genus Cnemophilus; species Cnemophilus loriae. Next base: position 276,630 of record VZTF01000081.1, read on the forward strand.
TGGATTGCAGACTGTCACAAAGCATCTCAGTTGGGAAGCCATCAGCATAATAACTGATGTCTGATGAATTCAGGTGTGCATTTTGAAAGGATGCGAAGATACTTTAATTCTGGTACTTTCTGTGGAAGAGAAATACTGATGATAAAATAGACTTTGTGGCAAAAACTGTCTCAGTTTCACTGGAAATTGTGAGCCACTAAAAATAAAAAGCTTTGTTTGGGTGAGAGGCAAAATGTCTTGTTATAAGAAGAAGCTGTGTACAAAAGTGGTTTTCTGCAGAATGTCACTAAAAGCATACCCTTGAATACTGTAGTACAGGGATAAAAATTCTTCCGAATTTGTAGAGAACTTTTTAGGTTAATTTTGACAGTTTCACTTCTTCACTGGCTTTTTGACTTTTGCACAGCAGGACAGCTTTGCCACGTTGTCCAAGTGTTATTCAAGTAGTGTGAACTGTAGGCATTTAGAAGTCCCCTGTTTAAGAAATCTGCTGTTAAGTAAGCAGAGGCTGGATGGACCACTGCATCAATAATTTTTTTTCTTAGGTAGGCAATTTCTTGAAGGTTGAGTTGATCAGAGTTAATTGGACTGACTTAATAGTATATAATTGTTGGCTTCTCTGACAGTCATTAGTAGAATAATGTGGAGGAAAGAAAACGGGATGTTGCCTTAATGTAATATTCCAGGGGCCTAAGGGATGGCTGGCACAAAGCTTCAGCTTCTGTAGAAAAGAAAAGCAAGTACAAATTAGTGTCTAGTAAAAGGCTTTGGTTTCAAACATATGTAATGCATAAAGATATTTTTAATGCACCTGCCTGGGGAAAGAAGAGTGGAAAGGAGCTATTTTTTAAGCTTTCCTTCTGCTTCCACAGACTCAGGGAACATGTGGCAGATAAAAGCAAACTCCCGATCCTAATTTTTCCAGAAGGTAAGAAGCTGAATTACTCATCTCCATTCAGTGTAGATGTCGTCCCTGATCTGCTTTCGTGGCTTCTGCTGCTCAAATCTATCTTCACTGCTGGCTTCAACTTTGTTGGGGCATTCCTGTTTTTCATCTTATATTTAAGATGAAAATACATGGAGACAACATGATACTGTCCCTGGACGTTGCTTCTCCTGGCAGAAGCTGTAGGCAGAAAAACGGGAAGATTGTTTATTTTGCCCTGAGATTATTAATTCACCGTCCTACAGATTTTAACCTCAGAGTTGTGCTTTTTGTCTTGAATGCTTTCTGGCTTCATTCAGGGAGTCAGTCACAAGACAAAGGATAAAAGTAAGCAGGGGAAAGATGCTTAACTCACACTCACTGAGCAGCAAATGCAGGCACTTTATGGGTAAGAGCTGTATGTTGGTGTTGTGTTGAACAGAAATGGCTGCATGAAGCAATGACTTTATCTTCTGGACAGGCACCTGCATAAACAATACATCTGTGATGATGTTCAAGAAAGGGAGCTTTGAAATAGGAGGGACAATCTATCCTGTTGCAATCAAAGTAAGTGGAAACAGCTGGCTGCTGAATTTCGGAGTTTGGGATGGGTTTTTGTCAGAGGGGCAGGAAGCTGTCTCAATACAGGTACTATTGGAAGTACAGTAGCTCTGGCAATTGGGTGCGTGCTGTGGATGGCTCCCGGAGAATAAGTGGCTGAAATTAAAGTGAAGTCCTTTGGCCTGTGGAGCCTGGCTGGTAGGCCCTGATGAGGTCAGCTTCTTCCTCCAGAAAGCTGGAAGGAAGGGGAATCCAGCTAGTCCTTCCCAGTGCTGAAGGGAGGAGAAGCATCCTCCTCACAGCAGACTTAATTCTTCTGGCTATTCGGGCAAATGGGTGACATCTGCTGCTGGTTCTGCTGTGTAATCCCAGGTCTGAGAGGCTGTGATGGTCTGGGGAAAGGCTTAATCATTGGTTTTTTGTGATCCTTTTCAGTATGATCCGCAGTTTGGAGATGCCTTCTGGAACAGCAGCAAGTACAACATCGTGAGCTATCTGCTGCGAATAATGACCAGCTGGGCCATCGTTTGCAACGTGTGGTACTTGCCACCAATGGTTAGAAAGGTAATCCAGCATCTGGTTGACTGATTGCTATTTAAGAACTTGTCTGTGTCTGCAAGTGCACTTGTACTCTTTTCTTCCCCCAAAACCTCTACTCACCCCATGTCTCCAAATCAGTTTTACACTGGATTTTTGCCAGTTCTGACTGATGTAAGATTAGACTCAGCTTTTCCTGATGCAGTTTGGTACTGTCAGCAGTGCATCAAATATGCAAAGGATAGTAGTAGATGCAGTGCTGTTCACAGTAGCAATAGTGTTAATGTTCCATCCTGCTGAAGCAAAATTTTCTCCTAATTTCAACACTCTAGGGGAAAAATGAGTGATTATCACATGGGAACATCAGATTGTGATGTTGGCATGATAAGGAATGGGTTATTTGGCAGTGAGCTAATTTGATGAGGCAGCAGATAAAAAATGTTATGAAAGTCTGCTTCAATTGACTTCTCTCTGCTTTGATTATGTTGAATTTATGACCGTTGAAGGAAGATGAAGATGCTGTTCAGTTTGCCAACAGAGTGAGGTCAGCCATTGCTCGCCAAGGAGGACTGACTGAACTCCCCTGGTGAGTGATGTCATCCTTGTTAGAATTCATGGACTATTTGTGGTTAGCTTGACTGAGAGGTGCTTCTCTCCTTAGCTTTGTGACAGATAACATTCAACATCCCTTTATTCCACTCAGAGAAAACAATGGAGTAACTCCACATGCACATATGTGAAAGTAAAAATAAAGATATATAAAGTCTTTGGAGCATGTAGCATGCAGTGAGTTTCGTCTAAAGGCTTGATGCTTTTGAAGCAGGTCCATTCACAGTTGTTTCTCATGTTGAGATTAAGTAGCAAAAGTGAAGTTTCTTGGCAAATCTGATCAACAACAAAAAATAAAACAGGTCTTGAGGCTTTCTGCTCTGACTTTCTCATGTCCTACCTCAATAAGTAGCAGGATAATGCCTAGATTTCATATGACACAAACTTGAGAGTAAAATTCAGATGAAGAGATTGGGCAAATAGATTGAACTATGAGACCCAGCTCTGAATAATATAAGGCAAGAGACAACTGTAGTGTTACAGAAGATTGGCTGCCTCTACAGTCTGGGGAAGTAGCATCCCAGATTGCCAAAGATTTCTATTGTAGATACAGCCTGTTACCAACATGAACAGGCTGCTTTAATGGGCTGAATTCAAAATTTGGACTGCATAAGCATTGTGGCTTAAGGTAAAGGTTTTAATAAAGGTGCTTAAAATTGGATGTTGTAGAAGTTCTGAAGAAAAACTTTTAATAATAATAATTTAGATTAAAACTCTACAGTTGATTAAGATAGTTAATGTAATGCATAGTTTGATAACAATAGCTATAACAGCCCTGATGGTTTGCTGTTCCCTCTTGCTGTGTTCCAGGGATGGAGGTCTGAAACGAGCAAAAGTCAAAGATACTTTCAAAGAAGAGCAGCAGAAAAACTACAGCAAGATGCTAGTGAGAAATGGATCAGTAGGAAGCTTGTCTGCAGAAACTGAGTCAGACTGAATGGTGGTTCTTGAAAAGTAACTTTGCACAACCAGCCTTGGCAGGAATAATGTGGGGTTTTTAATTTAAAAAAAAAAACTGACAAAAAATAGAGCAAGAAAACAACAAAATTCTTGATTGTGTGTATGCATATTCTCTGTGTGGCTGGTGCAGAGCCTACCAAGGGCAGTGTCTCTGTGTTCCTCCCTGTTTGCTCTTTCACTCTCCTGCCCCTCTCCATCTTCATGTGATGATGCACTGCAGCTCCTGCCATTCCCCAGCTGAATGCCTGCAGAGTTAGAAGATGAAAAAAACACCCCAGTTTTTCTCAGTTTGTAAGGATGAAGGGAAGTACACTGAACAGATGCTGTCAGGACAGCATTCTGGTTGTGAAGATACCTCTTGTTCATGGTACTTTAAAGGTTTAAACATAACAAAATTTTGTCTTTTTTTTTCTTCCATGTTGCTCACAGACTTTTTGTTGTAGGTGACTTAAATAACATGCTTTAGGATGTTGTCAGAACTGTAAGATTGACTCTTTGTTAGCTTGCACCTGGATGTGCAAGGAGGGCATGGCAGCGAGGGCTGCAGAGACCCTACAGGATGGGAAAGGAGCTACCCTGCCAAAAGCAGAGATCATGGACCCTGAGGAATTTGGTGGCCTTATAACATGGTACTGCCTTTATTGAGAACTGCTGCCTGAGGGAAGATGAGGGGCAAGTCCTCAATCTCCCTGTCCACTGCTGTTGTTGAAATTGCTTTCTTGAGCTCTGGAGCTTTAAAGGTAAGGTATGGTAAGGGCTGGGTAATGTAGGCTATGACAGATGAATTTTTGTGGATGATCAAGAGTACCTATCTGGAAAAATTATTGCTAATGGCTTGAAGTTCTCAAGAGAGCCACTCCTGTAACACATTTTGTGTTTTCTGGGCTAGCAATAGCTATCACAACTGTAAACATAGGATCCATAAGTCAGCTATGATACAAGACATGGCATGTCCAAATTTGCAATATATTGCTGTCTGAATGTAATGAGAAATAAATTCTATATTTCTAATGAGTCTTGTGTGGCATTACTACTGTTCTCTAAATGTATATAATTAAAACAGTTATACTTTCTGAGAACTTAACATTGGAATCATGGAAACTTCAGTCACCAACGTAAAGGACCAATTGTAGTTGAGTTGTACAGATTTCTAACCTGACTTTCTTTCCTTTTTCACCCTCTCCTTGGACTCTAAGGCACATAGATGGCTTGGTGCTTATCCTTTTTAGAGTAGGAGTGACTCATCATGCAGGCTCATCTTGAAATTACAACATGAAGTCATATCAGGGAGACTCAATTAATGAATCTGTAATTAACTGGTAAGCAACTAGGCTTCTAAATTTTTAACTGGTTTCATTTCTAAGTAGTCTTTTCCTTTTAGCAAAGAGAAATTAAAATTAATGCTGAAAAAAATTACTGTTCTATAAATTAAAATTTAAAAATCTGTTGGAACGTAGTGTCCCAGAAAAAGAGTTCCTGTTTACCATTATGCACTTACACAAGGACAAATATATGGGGAAGTGTTTTCAGGTTTAGCATGGCAGGCCTTTAAGAAGGAAATTGTTTCTGTTAAAAGGGTTAGAGTGGTAAGACAAGTGAGACACAGCAAAGGCTTTTTGCTTAAGGTGAGCCTAGTTCAACTGTGGTCTGAGTTATGCTATTACTGTTAAGATGAGCTGGTCGTGCAGGTTTTGCGCTAATGAATGTGTTTGTCATAATTTATGGATATTAGCTGTGAGCTTGAGCTTTCCTGGATTGCACTCACAATAGGGAAATTTGTAAAGACAACTCTTCTAAAAACATGCCTGCCTGTTTTGTATGCGTACACACATAAAATACAGCTTACACATTTAAAAATCTACTCTGTGTAAATATTGGGGTATGTGTTTATATATAAAATAGTTCTTTTAAGGTATAGATTGTGATGTATTTCCCTGTAAATGGAACAAGAGTTATTTTGGTTAAAAATTTAAATATATGATTCCTAAGAGAACCTTCACAGCCAGTTTATGGGCCCTCTGCTTTCTTCCTGCTTTTGGAGTTGATCATCTGTGACTGAACTGCAGTGGTTTTTTGGAATCTCGAGTATACTCTCTGGGATGCTCTGGTAGGTGCTTGTGTTTACAGCAACAGGATTGTGAGCTTTGGTAAAAGTGCTCAAGGCTGCAGTTTGCTTTTTGCTTGGGGGAGAACTGAACTTTAAGGCAAAAAGCCTTGATAAGTTGAAGGATAATGACAGGGTAATACAATGACACTGTAATGAAATGTTATCTGACAAGCCAAATGGAATTCTGTGACTTAATTACAAATAGTCTCCACTGAACTGATTTTTAACAAAATCTGCCTTATTTTGGAGAGAATTTATCAAGGAAGTGTGTAGATTTAGCTGTATGAGTGGCACTGGCCATGAGAAGAGCCATCATGCAGTCAGTTCTTAATTGAGAACATGTAGGTGAATGAATAAGCTGAGGTTTCTTGAACCTGCAGCAGCTTGTACCTCTTTAGTAAGCAGAAAGTCCTGTGTGTTCTTTGACTTTTGGTGGGTTTTTGGTGTTGTATCCCCAGACTTCTCACTTGGCTCTGAAAATACATTCAGAGAGGCTGTGTGGGCACTGGTGATAACTAATAGGTGGTTCTGGACTGTGTTCCAGATTTATTGCAGATGTGAGAGCCACATTCTTGGGGTGGTTTAATTTTTACTTTGGAGAAGTATTTTTATAGGGCAGCGATGTACAGCATGATGACTAATAGCAGAAGGCCAGTGCATAGAAGATGTGACTTGACTCAGTGCCAGTTAGGCCACTCCCTACTGCCTTTGGAAAGCTTTTTGTAAGTGTTTTCCTTTTTCCCTGACAGACCTGGGAAATGTTGCAGCTGTGTTGGGTTGAATGAGTAGAGATAGCTCAAGAAATCAATGGCTGAACTGGAAGTTTTCATTTCTAGTGCTGGGCACATAGAGCATTGATTCTTATTTTAGGACCTAAGTACGCATTTTTGTTTAGATTTAGGGAAAGACCTTTGAGTTTAGAGAAGGGTTGGCCCCTTTCAAGCTGTGATAAAACTCTGCAGGCCTTGGACAGGTAGGTGGTTTTAAAGGTGGTGATGGAATCCAATTCAAATGTTAAAAATTCTTTTTCTGCTGCTGAAATCTGTTATTTCTACCTTGAGCACAGTGGGTATAGCCAAGGGTTCCCTTTGTATCCTGTTAGGCTGCTCTGCTTCTAATATGTTAAATTTTTGCATGCTGTCGTTATAGACAGCTCCTAATTGACATGAAGGAGGCTAATGAAAAAAAAACTCAATTGAGAGTCTTTGGAAACTTGTTATAAAAATCTCAGTGTTGATTCTGGAAGTTCCTGGCCCAATCCTGAAATTTAAGGTACTTAAAAATGTCCTTGTCCTCCGTATTACTGGACAGATTGATAAAAAGATTTCTAGTTAATATTTAATTCTTCCCCCACTGTTTATGTGGTCTGATTCATAGGAGACTTCAAGCGTCAAATTGGCAAATGTGATGTATTCCTGCTCTTCCTTATTCTCAGGAATTGGACAGTCCTGATATTATCCAGGCTTCAGATTCTTGCTTGAGGAATGGAAATGGTTTGAGGCAGTACCGAGATATTTAAAGAAAGGGCCAAAGAAAACCCCAAAGAGACACAACTAAGATGAAAGCAGACTTTGGCTGTGAAGCTTTCTCCAAGGTATTCGTACTAATGCTCTGGAAGGAGGTTCCTAGTTCTGATTTTTTTGTGAATGGTGGGCATAAAGTAGCTGTTGCATAGCAATGTTTATCAGTACTAGCACTAAGGAAGCCTGATTTTATATGCAATTGAGCCTCAACTTAGACTGCAAGCTCTAATTGAAGCTGTGGTACAATACAGTGTTACCACAGAATGGTTTGGGTTGGAAGGGACCTTTAAGGGCCATCCAGTCCAACCCCCCTGCAGTGAACAGGGACATCTTCAACTAGACCCCATTGCTCAGAGCTCTGTCCAACCTGACCTCAAATGTTTACAGAGATGGGCCCTCTGCTGCCTCTCTGGGCAACCTGTGTCAGCATTTTGCTACCCTCATTGTATAAAAATTCATCCTTATCTCTAGTTTAAGTCTACCTTGCAGTTTAAAACCATTACCCCTTGTCCTATACCCTACTAAAAAGTCTGTCCGCATCTTTCATGTAAGCCTCCTACAAATACTGAAAGGCTACCACAGAGTCTCCCTGGGCCTACTTCTTGAGCTTGTCCGGGTCTCTCTGGATGTATCCTGACTTCCAGGTGTCTCAACAGCACCACTCAGCTTGGTGTCATCTGCAAATGTGCTGAGGGGGCACTGGATCCCAGTGTGTTGTGGATGAAGTTAATACTGGTCCCAGTACATCCCTCTGAGAGACATCACTGGAGCATGATGTAGTTCAGTATGTGCTGCAGAACAGAGCTTGACTCAGCCCTGTGTGAGGATATGCGGCTGGACTGAGAGCCGCTAAAAGTCTTGGGGATTCTTAATATTTATTTGCATGACAAACTGGCTGCTCAAGCCTAGCAGTGAGGGTGAATTCTTTAATTTTGTCACGGAAGTGTTTTTGGGCACTGCTGTGCCTGAAGAATGTGGCTATGCAATTACCAGTTCTGATTTATTCCCATCAAAAGTTTTCTGTTTCTCTGAAATGAACATAATAAAAACAGCAGAACTGTGACCTCAAGAGTCAAGATACAGACTCCAATGATTGTTCACTGTCTCCATCTTTTTATTAAATTTTTCTGAGTCTCTTTTTTGCTGGATAAAATCCATACAAATGAAATACAAGCACAGTCAATAAATAGTAATGAAAGGGTAAATTCATTTTGCAGAGAAGCCAGTGCATATAAGACATCATCTGGAATAATGATGATTTTTTTTTTCCTTTTTTTTGCACAGATCACAAAGCTATTACAGTCTTTGAAAATTAATATCTGGCTTTTAGGCTCTGTAATGGTTTGTGTGACCTCTTCTTACCCTTTGGCTAATAAGAAAAATTACATTGTTTTTAAGTACAAGACAGACACAAGATATGATAATTGTATGGATGAGGCTGATATTTCTGTTAAGTAGCATGGACTGGGAAAGTGTTTGGCTCAGTCTTCCGCATTGTGGCCACCTTTGGGGCAGAGAGGTATGGATTTGTATCTGAGCTTCATCAGAGCTGCCCTGCAGCTCGGTGAGGAGGCACGGGGAAATCTCCCTGCCAGCTTCCCACCTCTCTTAGACCAAGCATGGCACAGGGCTGGAAACTCAGCTAGATGTGGCCAGGTTGCAGTTTGTGCATCTCTGTGGTGGGAAGGGCCACCTGCCTTGGACCTGGCTCACTGAAATCCAGGATTTCCAGCACCCCCAGAGGCAGTGACTCTGTTGTGTCCTTGTGCTGTGGTAGTGTGCCGTTCACAGGCTGGACTGTATCCAGTGTTTTCTCACACACCAGAGGATGTTCTGTGCACACAGCATGTCTTGGAGATCTAATTTGTATGGACTTTAGTTTCAAAGAGAGCCTGAGAGCTGAGTAATCTTCAGCTTCTGTGAATTGCTCTGTCACATGATGGCTTGACACTGTTCCACTAGTGTAACTTGGTTCATTTAACTGGAGTCATGTCAGTACTTAAGGAATCACAGAATGGTCTGGATTGGAAGGAACCTTTGAGATCATCTCGTTCCAACCCACCTGCCATGGGCAGGGACACCTTTCTCTCAATCAGGTTGTTCAAAGCCCCATCCAGCCTGGCCTTGAACACTTCCAGGAATGGGGCATCCGTCCAGGACGAGGAATGGATCTCAGGAGTGAGGTTTTTAGCTGTACCTTAAATACATGTCCTGTCTTAGTATTTTGAGCTTTTAATTCCAGAGTTGTCTCATGTAAAAGCAAGTTGCACAGAAGTCCAAAGGAAATTTGCTTTGGAACCTTGAGGCCATCACCTTAATCCAGCCACATTGCAGGACAGAAATTTCTTTGCCAAGCAGCACCATCTATCAGCTTATGACTGCATGAAAGTTTATTGGGTTTTGTGATTTGGTTTTTTTTGTTGGTTTGGGGAGTGAAGAGGACTTTTGGGAGACCTGGTACTAAGCTAGGATGGGAGTGGGGAACTTTTGCCTTTTACAGTTAAATCTTCCTTGATGCTCTCAGAGTTTACAAGTAAAGAGCATTCCCAGCAGAGCACTGCCATCCTCAGTGTGGGGCCCTGCATCTGTGTCAGGCCAAAACTTTCTGCCTCTGAAGTGACTTGTTGGCATAAGTCAGAGCTTTACTGGGCAGCAGCAGGTTTTTGTGTGTCCTTTGCTCATCAGGACTTTCCACCTTTCTATATTTTGTATCAAGTGTTTGTTGTAACCTAATTTCTATTTTGTTTTCTAATGTTGTCTGGCTGTGCAATTCCGTGCCTGGTGTTTAGGAAAGGCACAAGTTTTGTCACTGAAGGATGATGTCTGTATGTACTTTCAGCTTTGATTGTCTTATATTGCTTGCTTGTGGGCTCTGTCTTTCTACCTCCTTTCCCACACAGTAGCAAGTCACTGTCTCCTGCAATTAGTTACAAAGAAGAACGATGAGATTGGCCCTGTGATCTCCTCACTTCATCCTGGGATAATGGATTAGTCCAGATGCTTGACAGCATTGCATAAAGTGAGCGTGATGGAGTGTAAGCCCATGTGGGGACAGCTCTAGCACAAAACAACCCTGGCATGGCATACTCTAATTTCCTTCCTCATGCTTCATCTTGTGCAACGGTTCCACTTAATTATTGCACTGTGGAAGTCAGCTGCCCGGGCAGGGATTAATCCTTTCCAACAATTGCAATCAAACTTCTACTTGTGCACTCGACTCCTAATGCTGGGTTCGTGCTCAGGGAAAGGGATGGGAATTCAGAAGCATGAGCTCTTGAGAGCAGCCGAAATTTCCTCCGTGTCTTGTTCGATAATAATAGTGGCACTACTTGTTGGAAAGGGAGAGGAATAATGTTGTTTAGGAGGTTGTCAATTCCCAAGTTAGCCACACGAATAAATCAGGGACCAACTGAAGTCCCAAACCCACCTGTTTGTTTAGCTGTTTAACCCTTTGGCCTAGGGTGAAAGTTAAACATGTCTGAGGTTTTTGGGGAGGAGTTGCAGGGTGAGGGAGGGTATTTGGGCTTTTAGGGTTGTTAAGTGCCTGGTAGGTATTAATTAAATGCTGTTTGGCATGCCTAAAAAACTTGTATCTTTAATCTTCAGATGTCAAAAGATCTTTAGAAATTGTCCCTGATATCTTGAGAAAGGTGATGCCCAAATGTAAATCTTCACTCCTAAGTAGTTCAGAACTAGCATGGGCTTGGTCTAGCTCTGTGAAACTAGAGATAACACAGGAATTAAGAAGACACAACTGGGGAGGGGTGCAGTTATGGCATTAGAAATAACTTGCTGTTCAGAAAATGCAGTGCTGAAGCCAAACTGCATCCTTAGTTTGAACGTACCTCAGTATGTTTTGGACCTGTGCAGGGTGGTCTTATGACCATCTCGTCATGCACCAAAGGGGCAAAATCTTTGCTTATATTCAAGCTTGATGTATTGTCCTTGGATTTTTGAATGTGTACTGGTCAGGATTCAGCTATGCTTCCACTTCTGTCAGTACAGGGGTTTTTACAGTGTTTCCAAGGAGATCAAAATAAACCTTGAGGATGGCAGGAGTGTTTGTGTGACATTCCCGTTCCTCCCTTGAAATCATATACACTCATTTAGCTCCTCAAGGAAACTCCTGGGGAGTTGATCATCAGGGCTATCTCAGGCTTCCATTTCCTGTAGATATGCTGATTTCTGGTCCTTAAGTTATTTGAGCAGGATGTTGGCTGCTGTATTTGCAGAGGTGTCTGAAGCACACTGAGAGGGCTGCAGTGGTTTGGCTAAAGAGCGAAGGCTTGTCCTGAGGGCTAAGACTGAGAGATAACTTCTACCCAGGGTGGCATCACTGTCATGTTACTAATGGTGTAAAGATTAAGGTTAGATGCGTGTGTGTGCTCACTTGCAAGTACTAACCAGCCTTAGTTAATCACTGCTTGTAGATGCCATCTTCAATATCCAAAATTTAGGCACTTTGTGACTTTCTTTTAATCACTGTTATCATTCAGACCTTGTTTCTCTAATGGGCTCTCAGTGAGGTGTGGGTGTTACAATCCTCACTGATGGCAGCACCAGGAACTGGTAACTTTAGGGATATTGCTGCTCCCACTCCGGGCTTTACTATAGGTGCAAATAAGACCATTGCCCCTCTCCTGGTGGAAACACACACCAGCTTCTCACAGAGTTTGAGTTTGATCTGGCTAAGTCACGGTAAACTTGTGTCATAGAAATCCAGTTTTGGAAACCAGCCAAGTCCAGGCTTATTGTCAAAAAGATGAAAATTATTTGCTTGAGCCTGTATTGTCCGGCTTTGCAAAGCTGAAGTGGCTTCACAGTTCAGGACTTTCTGGATTAATCTTGGCTTGAAGTAGCTTTATTTGCCTTGCCACATCACCAACTGAAATGAAATTGCAAAAAAGATGGAATCTCTAAATGGGGCCACTACTGAGGCTTGCATGGTGTTGCATTTTAGCCCCCTCTACATAGTTGTGAGGAGGGAAACCCTAAGTATGTTGCTCCTGCCGATTTTTGCAGCTTGTTGCTGTCCTTGGGATTTTCCATCATTAAGGCAGACTTCCTCTTCTTGTCTGCTGCTTTGTTCTGGCTGTGGCGCATCTTTTCCTGTAGGCTTAAAGAAGAGAGAGATCATTAACAGGTAAAGAATCAGATTGCTTGTATGTATCACTGTGGTCCTTTCAGAAGATGGACTCTGTAGAGAGTAAAACTCTGAGCCATTAAGAAGGTTGCTGTTTGAACTGGTTGTGGCCCAGAGAGAAAGCAGAAGAAATACATCCCAGGATGTGACAGGAGAAGTGCTGTCTTGAGAATGCCCTTGATAACCCTGAGGTTTTTTTCATGGGCATGTGATGGCAATTCCAGCAGACCTCTTTACAGCTTACAGAATTCCCTTACTGCAGTGTCTCAAGCAGCTCTCTAATTGTGTACATTTGTGCAAGCATCCTGAAGTAAAAGTAGGTATTTCACACTGTTCTCTTAGCAGAAATGTAAAATAAACTCTTAAGGATACTGTTTCAAGGAGGCTGTTATGCTGTTGAACATCATGTTACTTTGCACAAGGCTTTGCTTGTGGTTTTCAAAACTGTCTGAAGAGGGTGCTTTTTATTGCACGTAGCTGCTTATGAAGTAAGGAACAATTTTGTTTCCCCCCTTTTTTGCTTTAAAGGTTTCAGTTCTAAAGCTTTCTGTTCCTGAAGTTGTACAGTATTTAAACAGGAAGATTATTTTTTCATGGCAAAAATGCTAATGTTTGGATTTAGCTTAGAAATTGATGTTAATTAATATGCAGAGAGAGTGAGGATCAACAGTGTTTGGAGCACTTGAACTCCTAGGTTTGACTTCTCACATTTCTTAGGTATGTGTGTCAAATTTAAAAACAGGAATGGTTTGTCTTCTGTGCTTTATGTGTAGCATGATCATGTTCCATTTCAAGGTGCTTCAAAAAAACCCCTTGGATATAATATGACCAACATAAAAATAACAATATGAGAAAAAAAAAACCCAAACAAACACAAACCCAAAGCTCCCAACCACACACAGCCCAAAAGCCTGTGGGATATGTTGCGACATCAACGTTTCAGCACCAGAAACAAAAGGAGAGGCACCCTGTTTTTGCAGCAGTTGCATATTCAGTTCAAAATCCTTCTGGAGTTGCTGCTATATAGTTTACCCCAAGCCCTGGTAGCACTGCCAAGTGTGGCAGTAAAGTAAGTATTACATCATAATTTTTAGGTAGCCAGTGAAAAGATGAAGCTGTCTGTCAAAGCTGGCTCTAAGGCCAAGAGTAGAGTCCCACTATATGGCAGAAAGCCACTATGAGGGGCCTTTTGGCCAAAAGTGTCCTTGGGCTGCAGCCAGAAAACTGGGAAGCTCAGTGCCTGCAGGTGGCCCCTTGAAACAAATAATCCTGTCTGTTGTGAGCAAATGATGGGGAAATTGGTCAGGGTGAGCAGGACTCGGGAAGGCCGGGTTTTTGTGGGTGCATGAAATTGGATCTCGCGGTCTGGCAGGCACTTGCCCGGTGCCTGAATCCTGCAAGGATGTGTGCACAGTCACTATCAGCACTCTCAGTGCTCCCGTGGGGCTGGGGTGGCACTGGTAGGAACAGGAGGTTGTACTCAGAGCAGTTCATGCCGCAGTAGCCTTGTGTCTCCAGACAGCTATGGACCATGCATTGCATGCAGGAAAATTTTGACAAACTTTTCCTTTGTGTTTTGAATTTTCACAGGGAAGAGCAGAAAGCTTCCTGAAATGCTACGGTTTTGGTGGGGGGAAAAGCAAGCTCAGATTAGAGTGGTGTCAGGGTGGATGTGTGCTACAGCCTTACACTGGTAGCCAGAATTCTGTCCTGGAGACCCAGAGCTCTCGACTGCCATTTGAGAGGGTAAGATGTTTAAATGATGGCACTTGGATGAAATCCTTTCCTTGCAATTTGATTATTAATATTATAATTATATCATTATTATATGCTGCTTAAAGTGCCTTTTCCTTTCAGTGTAAGGTGATGAAAGGCAGGTAGGCTGTCTGTTTTCTGCAGATTTGCCCGCACCGTTTTTGTAAATAATGCTGAATCTGCTGTCTGACACCACCGGTGGGCTTTCTGCACCTGAAATTCCAGGACAGGAGGCTGCTGAAGGACTGCTGTTCAGCACAGTTGATCTCTGCTACGTTTGCATCCCCCTGCAAACGAGCTGTGAGGAGCTGGTGTATCACAGCACAGGCAGCTAGGTGCCAGCACTAGCTCACGTTTGGGTTGCCTGATGTATGAGTGTCCTCCCTGGCAGCGCTCAGAGCAAGAGCAGCTCAGCTCCACGGGGCACTATTTGCATACTCTAACGAGATGGGCTATAATTGGCCTTCATTGATTTTGTTTTCATTGAGCTAAAATAGAGTCAGAGCTTCTTAGGCAAGAAGAGCTGATTGATTTGTGGTAGGATTCAGGACTATTCAGTTGAAGGAATAATTAATTATGTTCTTATTTAGTAATTGTCAGAGTCTAAGTTTACTCTTACCTTTCAAGTAGACACTGCTAAATTTGCTCTCCAGACTCTGTCTCTCCTTTTAAAGGCTGAGATAAGGTGCCAACACGCAGAGGACAGTTCACAGGAAACACTCAAGTCGTTTCCTTCTCTATCCTTTCATTACCACTTCTTTTTCTCCCTGCACTATCTCCCCGCTTATCCATATGTATGACATCCTTCTTTCCGGGTCTTAATTGATCAGCTCTATTTTCTGGCAATTTTCTTTTAAACAATTCCAAGAAAACCCCTTTTTAACCGAAAGTTGGAAAACAAAGGAAAAAAAAATTGCTTACTTGAGAAAATTTGAATGGTAACCTGCTGCTAAGATTTCTATGATTTTTTTATTTATTCTAATTCAAGCTCTTGCCCCACAGAAGTGTTTTCTTGTGTTGAACAAATACACCTGCGAAGCTCAGGATCTGTGGGTGTTGATTATGTGTGCTGTTTAGCACTCATAAACTTGAAACGCTGAGTATGCGTGTGAGTGATGGTCTTGCTGAAAGTGGAAACCTGTCCTTCCTTGTGCTCTTCTTAGCAAGTATCCATTTAATTAAACATCAGCACCGTGTGAGCAGACAGAGCTCTGTGGCGGAGGCAGATTTTATGAGCTGTTTCTGTCGAGTTGAAAGCAAGGTTAGCAGTGGCACATATGTAACAAAGATGATGTTTATACATTTTCTCCTCTTCTTATCTTGTGCTAGCAGCATAACGTGGTGGCAACATTTGCTGGTGGTATTTAAGTGGTGGATCTTATTACAAATATAATGTTAAAAGCTAATGAATTGAGTCCAGGCGGTTTCTGTGCTGCTGCCAGGAATGCAGTGCTCAGTAAATACCTCGCACCAAGCAAGTAAATGACAAAGGAACTCCCTGGGCAAACAACAACCAAATGCAAGGGATCATTCTTTGTAACAAATTAGTTCTTAAATAGAAGGGTCTTCCACCAGCTTCACCGGATGAAAACTCCTGGCTCAATGAGGGCACTGAAGTGGACACAATTGCCGATAATAAGTAGGACACAACCCCTGCGTGGCCTCAAGTCCCTTGCGGTATGTGAGTTTGTAGGGGTGGGAAAACCAAAAGAGAAAATTACTGAAGAAGTAATAGGGGGAGAGGTTGGTGGCTTTGAGTAAAGAGACAGCTCCAGCAGCACCACAACTATTTTGTCTGAAACACACTTTGGCGGTATCGTTCAGATAAAGAAGGTGCCTCTCGGTTCAGAGGGATGCAGTTTGCTCTGGGCATGTTGCCTCTTTGCATGAGAGCTGGTGGAAAAACTAGTGGAACTGCCATGGAAGACCCATAAAGTTCCTTTTCCAATGTGCTTTGCTGGAAAGAATTGAATTTGGAAGGAACTTAGCAAAAATACTGTGTGAGAAATCAGCTGTGTTAAGATAGTTTTCCTTTCTTCACCTTTAATTTCCAAGGAAAAGCAGGAGAAACACTGTTATAATTTCCAAGGAAAAGTAGGAGAAATACTGTTATATGCAGAAAAATAATCTTCTCAGTCATCAGTTTCCTAAAAAAAAAAAACCAAAAAAAATAGTTCTGAGGTTTTGAGTTTTGGGTATTTTTTTCCATTTTGGACAAAAGGTGGGCCTTGTTTTGTTTTGGGTTTTTTTGTTTGAATAGGAGATCTCTTATTTAGAAAAGCTGTAGCAGATTTATTTGGGAAATATCATTCCTACTCATTTACTTTTCCCAGATATGAGCAAACTTCTTTAGTCCTACTGCATGGAAGGAGCTCTCACAGAGAGGGAGAGAACGGGAGGCAAGCTTCTTAAAACTGATGTCTGAATGGGTTTTGAATGCCGTTCTGCTTCTGAAAAGTTTCCCAAACTGTGGCAAAGCCACAGCCAGGTAATAACTGCATAGGATCCGGGGCACTCAGTAGCTATGTAAGCTCACCTGGATCCTGCTGGGCTTGGCAGCCATCTCTGAATACCAGGTAATCCCCCTTTTCCAAGCCCTACTCTCTCTGCAGATCTCTGAGCTGAAAACCTCTTATTTCCTTGCTTGCTGTCCCACTTTTTGGTTAAATCAGCTTTCGCTACTCATGGATTACACAGACACACCCCCCACCACTGGCCCAGCCCCAGTGCCTGCCTTGCCCTGGCATGATGGGTCTCAGACCCTCTGGCTGTTTTGTGGTTTGTGCAGCAACTTCCGTGCTGGAAACTGCTTTGACTGGGAAACAAGGTTATGTGGGAGGCTGTGGAGTTTGGAGACTGAAAGAAAAGAGGTTGTGGGGGTAAAATGAAGCAGGAAAAACAGCTGTGTGATCTTACAGTGGTAAATCAAAGTCTGTGCAGACCAGCATGTTCCTTTGAATTGGACACTCCCATTACATCATCTAAGTTGTTCTCTTTTTGGCAGTCACTTTTCTCTAAATAATGCTTTATATTGCTCTGGATGGTCCTATTTTGAGAGCTTAAGGTCACAGGCTTCACCATTTCCATAGCGCTGTTTTTTCTTTTCTCTTTCCTACTGACCTGATTTAAGGAGCAGAGAGGCATTGAATTACCTTTTTTCCCATGCAGAATCTTCCTCTGTAAAGTTGAGATGCTTCGTCGTAAAATACCTTTTTGCTAAAAAAGTGAACGGGTGCACCATAGCCTGAGACAATTAGCACCACTTTGTGTCTGAGTGCTTTCTAGTGAGGAATTAACTCACGTGTGCCTCCTGGGATTTCTGTGATTTGTGCTGCCATCTTGCTATTTGTCCTGTGTCAGAGTTCACCGATCATTTCAGAGCAAGGAAGGCAGGAGCTGGGGTATTTTGCACATGCGCTTCCTAGGCTTTTAGAGGCCAGGGGCCTGAAGGCTCCTGCCTCATTCAGTTTGCTGAGAGCAGCTTTCTCCACTGCATATGCATCTCTTGAATTGGATTCCTATGTATTTCTGCCTTGGGATAGAGGTAACGCTTAGTGCAGACCAGGGCGTTTGTAAAGGTTGCCTGGTTTTGTTGAGGCTGTGAAATGAACCTGAATTCCAAGTGCTCAGTACGACTTTTTCCTTTGCTTTCACTGAAAGCACTGATTAAACATGTGTTTACAGGCCTTTTAAACTTTATGTAGTTAAGGTGGACCAGAGTTTCAAAGACTTGTTGTTTCTTCTAGACTGATGGCCTTGGAAATTGAAGAATTTTCTGTGCTGATATGCTCTGGGTAATGAATGATCAGCTTAGAAGAAGATGAGTACCTTGGGGGTTGTAAGGATTATTGGACTGCCTACGCTGGAGCTTCAGCTATTGCATTGTGAAGATAATGAATGATTAATTGATCTCATACTTTGTACTTAACTTAATTGGTAGCAGTGCTTTGGATGCACTGGCTGCTGTAGCAACTTAGAATATATACCTGTTCTGAGTCAAAAATTAAAAAAAAAAGTGAAGGGGTATAGGACAAGGAGCAGAAATTGACACCTCGCTGGCCCACATAATTGTTGTGGGCAAAATAGGAGTAAAGGGAAGAGCTGGGAAATGGGACTACAGTAGGAATCCCCCTAACTGGGAAGATGTGGAAACTCCCCCTGTCCTGAGAGAAGAGCTTGCATTGCATCCTTCTCCCTTACCGGCTGAGAGCTGGTTTTTCTCATTTTTTTTCCTTTCAGAAAACTGCAGAACTGTGTTAAATGCTTGGAGTTTCCCTCTGACACGATATCTCTGTACCAGCCTCTGTCTAGAAAGAGGCTGACCCTGGGTCTCTCCTGGGTACCTGCTCCTTTACAAGTGAATTTATTGCAGCCAGCTGCAGCTACAAGGGCTTGTTGCTGCTGTTGTGTTATTTCCTCTTCCAGGTATTGCTGCTCAGGTGTTCTGTGTCCTTGGTGGATTATTAAGCCCTGTACTCCTGTGTTACAACGGGTGAGCTACAGAAGTAAGTGGCTATTAAAAGCAGCAGTCGGCCACAGTAAGTCCGTGTTAGACGTGAAGTTAGTTCCTGTTATTGTTGCCTTTGCCTTCGTAACCAGTAAATGCCTATTTTCTGCCCCTGTTTGTGTGGGTATGTAAAATAACTTGCCAGGTCTAAAGGGAGCACTGGCAGCTGTGCAGCTCTAATCTTGTGTGCAACAAGGGAGAGTCACAATCACATTTTGTCTAACAGTCTGCCAGAAGCCATCACACATTCATTTCACAAAGTGGAAGGAAAAAGCTCTGCAATTCCTTACGTAAACCAGGGAACAAGCTGTAGAGCTGCATTGTCTTCCTTCCTTCCTGACGGAACAAGAAGGGATCCTATGTTGACTTGCATCAGAATAAGATGCTGGAATGGATGTTTTATGGGTTGTTCACCCATCCTCTGTCCCGGTGAAACTTCATCTTGATAGAGATGCTAATAGTAATGGTTAGAATTGTTTCTCTCGTGGAAATTCCTCACTAGTTTGAAAAAAGCTGAAGTAAAGCTAGTAAAATTGCACTTGAAAATGAAAACATTGACATTACACTGTGGATAAGTGGTTTAATGGGTGGAGCATGAACTTGCCAATACTTCTGCGGCAATATTTGTGACCAGAACACTGACTTGGGCAAAAATCCCTGGAGCAAAGAAGTACAGCTTTCAGCCAGATTTTGAAAAGGACAGACATCTGTCATTAGTGGCTCAGAGATGTGAAATTCCGTCAGTGGGAAAATAAGTCAGTTTTCTAATGTGCTGTTTCTACTACTGCAACTTAGAAATAATTGCCAATATAAGAGTGGAAAGAGATACAAATGAGTATGTTATGGTGTGAGCAAATGGAGGTTGTGTTAATCTTGGTATGAAGAACCCACATATGTTAATAATGATCAAATTAAATTGCTCATTAATAATCACTGTAAGTAATATTGATCTCTACAGCACTTCCCACCCAGATGCTAAAAATGTTTTATGAATCTTTGAAACTCACAGCAAGACAAGGTGAGAAATTTTGTGTAGCATAGGCAGTGATGGTGGGGGGATGGAGATGAAATCTAGGGTCACAATGGTTCAAAAAATTTCAGTGAACAAAGCTGAGTTGTCCTGAGAAGAGCTAAAATTCCTTGACTTGATCTGATGCATGAAGCTGCATGTTCAGTGGCACTGCTATAAGGTGGCTCTGCTCTGGGTTACCTGCATTTGAAGAACTGCTGCAAAACTTAGTAGCTCTGTGCTGCTGAGGAGCAACTTCCTCTTTATACCGACTTTGACGTGTGAGATGCACTCAGAAGATAGCAAATATTGTATATTTCGTAGCAATAATGTGTGAAAAATCTTTTAGGTTGGTTTTCTAATTTGTTTCTACTTCAATTAACTTTTTAAACTGCATGTCTTGTCCCATAAAATGATGAACGCTTTCCAATTTATTGTAACAGTGGTTCTATAAAAGAACAATATGCTTGAGCAACTCTTTGTACTGATACATCATCATCAACCTTAGTAATGAGTGGGAGAGAGATAGGGCTGGGTTTGGCTCCATTGAAAACATTTGTAGATTTTATCTGGAACAGATTTTATTAAAATTGCAACAAACTTTATACAGCCCAATATACGCTTCATTAAGGGAACATTACCTTACAATTATGATTAATTAGATTAAACTTATTAAAGTGTGTTATTTGTTCGAATCAAAAGGGTGGCAGGGAAGAATGATGGATGATGAAAGAGTGTGATAAATGAAGAAAGCAGCTGAACTAAATTGAATGTGTATTCATCCGTTTTCACTTCATAACTAATGATAAATTGAGCATGTCACATTTAACAATACATGTCTGAGCTTAAGCACAGTCCCAGCTCCTGTAGCCTAATGTCTTTTGTCAGGAAGCTGCATTCAGGGGACGTGATATTTGGTTTGGAGAAATCTACGCAGTTCATTATCTATCTGTCCCTGCAGCTAAAATCACGAATGAAGGCTCCTGCTCTCCCCTGAAATGAAATCACGGAAGTCTCAATTAGGATAGAGTTGTCTAGGAGGCAGAATCTGACTGTGAAGTGTTAATTTGACTCGAAAAGCAAGTGATGTATTGAAAATTGTGCATTGTTGACAAGAATACATTTTGGGATAATTGCAAACTCGAACAAGCCCGTGAGGTCAGAGTCGAACTCACAGGCTCAGGCACTTGTTGTGCAGCCACGTGAGAAAGATGCCATTCAGCACCAGCCGAAATGTCTGAATTTGGCCTGAAAGACTCGGGGAGTTTGTATGGGCAATGCCTTGCTGCCTTGGGATGCTTTGCAAGCTTCTCAACTTGTACCACATTTTCTGATGGTCGGCCTTTCCGATGGCAATCAGCAGTTCTGGTTGTATCCCGGGTTGTAAAAGATGTGAAGCAGGATGACGGGAACAGGTGCATACTGGGGGGACAATCTTCATTTTGTCATCATCAAAACCAAAAAGGAAAACATTTTGTTCTGGCATCTCTCAAATCTTTGGTCAACATTTCGTACCGAAAATGCAGTTTTGGCTGGCTTAGTTGTTCCATTCCCAGTCCAAAATTATTCACACGTTAGACCTTACTGAGTAATGATGGATTGAGCTGCTGAACCACACCACAGATGAATTTTGAGCATGAGATGTTTAGCATTTCCAGGAATAGTTCAGCTGTCATCCCGCAGATCCCTGTATGCCATAGGCCAGAGAGTGAGAAAAGGTTGTTGTATAGTTTTAAGGAGTAACAGGAAGCAGCTGCAGCAGAGCTGAATACATGAAATAATAGCTATGGTCCTCCAAACAGAAATGGAGGAAAGTCCTGCATCTCCTAAGAACACTGGGCATAAAGGGATGTCCCGTAAACAGATAATGAATAAAACTGGGTAGCTAAGCATGGGTGTAAGTGTCATGTACAGGGACAGGGAGTAGGGAGGGGACAGTCTCTTGCATTTCTCAGGTGATAAGGAGAGGTTTGCTTTAGCTGCTTTAGTTTGCTTTGGTTGCTTTAGAACAGTATCAGAGACCCCTTTTGCTCCCAGTGCTGTTTCTCAAATGTTCTCCATCTCTCTCTTGCAATCAAGTCTCTTGGCATGGCAACTGCACTTCCTGTCCCTTGCAAGGAGCACTCTGTGGCATTTCAGTGATATTTTTGAGCTTTTAAGTCAGGAGTGGACCAAACTTTGTTCTTGTACAATACTGCCTGAAAGACTGATAAGATATTAAATAGGTTCTGGACAATTAAGGAAATTTAAGAAGGTTAGTCATATTTAACTTTGCCAGCCTCTCTAAATTTAATGACAGGAGCAAAGGAGTTTGTGTGTAGAAGTTAAGAAAACAAAAGAGACTATGAAATAAAGGGAAGAAAACTGTAATGTTAAGCTTTTCAACCAGTTTTAGTAATGACATCTTTCCCTACTAGACTGATGCCAGTGTTTTAAGTGGCTGTAGTATTGTTCAGTCCTGGCTTCATGTGTCTGAATGATTTGTGCTTATGTGCCAGAATCACACCTGGATGGGATGGATGCAAGGGAACTTCCGTGAAGTTGTCTCTGCTTTTGCTTTATCTGTTTCTCAGGAATGCTGTAAAATGTTTGTCCATTTGACTGAGGAGTGCAATCGAGAATTTCTTGGTGGATAAAGATGTAATTTATTTACACCTGTAACCACCATCCATAAAACCAGAATCTGATTTCATTGAACTATTGAAGCCTTATCCTTTGGGAAGGCTATGATCACACATGGCATAGCATTGGCTCTAGCAGTGAGGTTATTAGGAGTAGGATTCCACCTAAGTGACAGAATTTGTAGTGAAATTTTGTCTGCAGTTCAGTTGTACACTTAGTTTTAGTGCCAAGAAAAATGTAAGGAGTGTAATGGAAGTCCTGTGAAAATGAGCAGTTTTATTTATCCCTCATGCCACGAAAGTGGTTTGGTGGGGTGTTTTTTTAATGTAGCAGACACACAAAGAGCTAACTATGTGCTTATCTCTGGCTGTTATTAGTAATGCATCTCAAGCAATAGCTTATAGTTGCCACAGAGATATTTCTGACTCTGACCTGATTGATTGAGGTGGATTTTTTTGTGAAATGGTCTATGCTGTGAAGATAGTTAAGACCCTATGACCTGGAGGTAAATGGACTGTTTGGACTGTTTTAGCAATCTGAAGCTTCAGTCTCTCAATATCTGATCGTTATGGTGAGGCTAGATTTGGGCGAGAAAGGAGGGTGTGAGGTGCTGGGCTTCTCTTTGGAATGTTCCCACAGGCTCTTTTCAAAGAGAACAATGCGCTTAATGCAGCTCTGCATTGCCACCAGTGCAAACCCCTTCCCTGTGAGCTCTGCTTAAGCCGCTGCATTCTTTTGTGGAGAACAGTGTGTTGACTGAGTAAGGTGGGAAGGACTCCTCTGGAGGAAATGCTGCAGATGGTTCAGCTACCCAGTTTTGGGTAGCCCAGCTGGAGTCTGCCTGAAAGGCGATGGCTCTGGGTACTTTCTGCACTTCAGATTTCTGCAGGGCTCTTCAGTGTGAGCTCCTGTAAGACAGAGGTACTGCAAGTGACTCCCTTCTTTATCTTTGAAAATGTATTTAGGCCACCCTTCCCCCATGGCTGAGTAGAAGGCTCAGAGGAGACAGGGGTGTAGGAATCATTAAAGTGAAATGTGAGTCATGTTCATTAAAGGCAAGCTAGCAGAATGTCTTATATTAGTGGCTGCGTAATGATTAGAGCTTCCTGTAATAATGATGATGGCGATTCTACTATATGAATTGAACATTCATTCTAAGTTAATTCACATCCTTTTAACTAATAAGTTATTTAAGGGAACAAGAAAAAAAGAAAAAGGAACCCTTTTTAGCTCATAATTTGAATAGACTGATCAGAAGAATGCTGAAATAGCAACTCTTCCTCTGTGCTGGGGAGATTCAAACACTAATCTTTATCTCAGTTTTGTAGTTTTATTTATTTATTCATAATTCATTGCATCTCTGCTAAATACTAGACCTCCCTCCCACTGGAGATTGTGTATGTCTCCACTAGCAGTATGTTCCTAGTCAAAATGGTGATAAAGAACTTTACTTTGGTGTGAAATTATTTGAAGAGAATTTCATTTTTATTTTTGTTATTCTGAGCCATGGCAGGGAGATGAATGATTTACTGTTTGCCTTTCAAAATCTCCTTTTTTTGAGCAAGAAGTCATGGTCTACAAATATTTTTCATCAGGAAAAAAATAAAAAAGGGAAAGAATTATTTATTGTATATAGGACATAAAAAATCAGAATAACAAGATGAAAATGAGGCAAAAGTCTTAGTTTAAATATTGAAGGAAAACTCTGATGGTGGCAGCCATGGCTTTGCAGTAGTCTCTTGATAGGGAGGAAAAACTCTGGTTAAAGCTGTTTAAACATAGCCTGGGAAATAGAATAGCATATAAAGCCCCAGCAGAGTGGAAAATGGATACGAGAATCTAATTGGTCTTTTGTACTTGCAGCTTTGGTCATTCTGAGGATCTGGACTCACTAGCAAGTTGAGGACTTTAGAAGTTGTGTTCCATTGATGTCAGCTTCTGCATGTCTGCAAATTCACCTGAGCAAGTTGACACCTTTGAGTTAATAAGGTGGGTTTCCTCATTGTCTTATTCATTACTTTTGCCTTGCATTTAGAATATGAATGTCCGAGACAAGTTTTGGCATAGTTAGGTATAAAGACTGTACAGAATGCCTCAGTGTTTTAGTTGTGAGTCCTTCTTAGAAATAACAGCTGAATTCTTACCATGATTTCCCTCCTGATCAAACGATTACCTTTATTAAACTACTTCTTGTACTGCCATACATTTTGAGATTAAACTACTCAAAATTTCAAGTCTGTACACTATAAAAACTCAAAGCAATCCCACACTGTGTAAACTGAGAGGTTCAAAGTTAAATTCAGATTAGTATAATTTGGATGAGCCTGGAACATACATTCTGATGCCTTGGTACATTCAAGTTTGTTCAGCTGAGTTCCAGCACTTAATGGTTTACAGTTCCTTTACAGCTTAGCTTGTGCAGAACTGCAAACATGTACATTTGGAATAACTTGTCATAATTTACTTTTAGGTTGTGCTCTTGTTGCTGACACAGAGTCTGATCTGCAAAGCCCTCAGAGTTATCTTTTATTCGAGTCACTGCAAGTATCTGCTTCCTTGTAAACAATCCATAATGAGCATTTGGTTATTTGAGATGTAACTCAAATTAGTTTGGAGAATGTTTCCTTTTGGATGCTGTAGAAGATTCTGGAGCAGAACAGCTGTGACAGGAGTCTGGCTGCTGCTTGGTCTGCCTGGGAGGGCCTGGGTGGAAGGAGCTGTCCAGCCTTGTTTTCTATATGAATCCTGCAGGGGTGATTCTTAATGTTTCTTTAGCTTTCCTTCAGATGAGAGCTTTTCTGCTTTCTGCTCCAGGACTACAAGAAAATCCTTACAGCAGCCAAAGTTGCTCTGGAACAGCAGTGCTGAATTCCAGCCCAGATCAGGCTTAGATAATTGTTTAATAAAATAGCATTTTACTGCTAACTACTTTAGTTAAACTAGGCTGAAACACCAGCACCTTACATCTGATGCTGCAGATGGGCATCCTCACTTCAGGGTACAACTAACTTGAAATTATCTCCAAAATACGGCCTTCTCCTCATTCATAAGCCTGAGAAAAAAAAGTCAGCTGAAATTTCTCATGGAAATCACGGAATCATTTAGGTTGGAAAAGGTCTCTAAGGTCATTGAGTCCAACCTTTGATCACCCCCTTGTCAACCAGACCATGACAGTGAGTGCCACTCCAGGATTTTCTTGAACACCTCCAGGGACGGCGACTCTACCACCTCTCCGAGCAGTCCATTCCAATGTTTAACAACCCTTTCCGTGAAGAAATTCCTCCTGATGTCCAACCTGAACCTCCCCTGGTGCAGATTGAGGCTATGTCCTACTAGTTGCCTACTAGGGAGAAGAGGTTGACCCCCACCTTGCTACAACCTCATTTTAGGGAGTTGTAGAGATTGATAAGATCCCCCCTCAGCCTCCTTTTCTCCAGGTTAAACATCCCCACCTCCCTCAGGTGCTCCTCATAGGTCTTGTGCTCCAGAACCTTCACCAAAGGTAGTAAGCAAACAAATGTTATTTTCTTTAGGGTTTGAAAATATACTGCTAATCACTCGTGGGTTAATCTGGAGACAGAGGCCTTTGAAAGAGAATTCTTTTTTTCCCTCTTAAAGTAGCTTTTGTCCAGCTGCTTCTCAAAACTGAGCTGTCCTCAGGCTGTGTCTTCTCTTTAGTTCTACCTGCACAACATCTAACACACAGAACTAGTTCTGGTAAGGTGCCACCTTGAGTAGTTTCCGAATGTCTCTGATAACTCAGTGGTTTGTATATGCTTGGACATGGGTCTGGAAGACATCAAATATCACACCAAAGGTTCAGCACGGTTAATAATCTTGACCTGAATTCTGCCAGACTTTTATGAATCTGTTGGTGAGTGGTGGAGTCTAAATCCTGCTGGGTAAGATACAGAGGTCTGGCAGCTCAGACAGTTTGTGTGAAACAGCTCTGTACAGTTTTATACCTCTTGGCAGGCTTAACTGTTCTGATTTTAAGCCGTAGTGCCTCCCTCAGAAGAGTTTGTGTGCTTTCCTCATCTTCACTGGTGACACTTTCCAAACAGAGTTGTGTACCATGATATAAATGTTGAAGGATGCTGGCTGTTCTAACCCAAAACACACATGAAGAAGAATATGTGGCAAGGCCCACTGTGCCCTGTCTAGTGCTTGCATGTTGCAATGGAATTCAGCTGGATGTTAGGAAGTGAATCAATAGTCAGGATGATAATGGTCAAAAAGGATGTTCACAGACAATAATTACTGATCTTTTGGCTTTATTTTTTTGCCAGCAAATATAATGTTCTGATGAAGTTATAATTTAATTAACTTCATCTTAACAGTATCCAAAAGCCTATACTTTGCAAGAATCAGTCATGCTCTGTCATCTGTCTACAGCGATGTTACCGTGGCTCTTGTTTGCTGTAATCTTCTTGTGCTGACTGTGAAAATTGCATCTGGCTTTAATATGAAATTCATGAAGATCTCTGCTTTTGAGCAACTGTCAAAACAGCTTCTTATACTTCAGCCTGAACATTCATGTATTTATGTTTAGCTTTGTGGGGAACCACTGGGGAAAAAAGGATTTTCTCCTCCCTCTCCTCTTACTTTCCTCCTTCAACTGCCTTTCCCAGTGCTCTCCTTTACTTTCTCCTCCCTTTCATAACCTCATCTAGATACCTATTAGCTCTCTGTTTCAATAACACTGCTCTGGCTTCCACGAAAGTGCTTTTTAATGTAGGAGATGTACTTCAGCCATAACACCAGGGTCACTTTCTGAGTAACATTTTATGGGATTGATTAAACTTTAACACCATAACTGTTGACTTTATAGGCCAAGGAAGAGACACTGAGTGCTAAGCTCTGGATAATTTGTGCTTCACAATTTTTTAAAATCAGATAGAGATAGGGTTTAATGTGTTTGATGAAGCAACCCTTTATTTTTTCTCCAGTGTGTACTATTTTAAAAGACCCACAACATTTAACATAAAGTCTTTAACACTAATGAAGTAAAGTTACAGTAGATAACCATATACATGTGAAAAAAGGTATTTAGCTCCATGGGAAGAATATGAGAAAGTTTAATTTGCTGCTTCCTTGGCTCCAAATGTGAACACCTCATGGTTTTTGTTATTGCTAGAAAGTGAAAGAATGGTTGCTCTTGGCTGAGAGTTGATGTTGCAGAAACATGTTGTTCCTTCTCACTGCAGGTTCTCTCCTTGCAGTGACTTTGGTAGGACAGAAAACTATGGTGGTTTGCTAAATTAACAGAAAACCCTCAGCTCTCCTTAAATCTCTTCCTTCAATGTGTGCAGTGGTTGGTGCTGAGAAACCGCTGGACAGTGGTTCCTCTCAACGTGTTCCAAGGAGGAAGAGGAGTATGAAGGAGTGCTTGACGGATGAATGTGACTGCAGGTACAGTTCCCAGACTGGTTTTAGTCTCACGTGATTTTAGGCAGGCCATCTGTAATCTCCTCATCACCTCACCTGCTCAGTGGCTAACAGAGCACTTACCTGCCAGGGTTTCCCTGTTCTTCTCTGCCTGTGGGAAACTCCTCTGGCTGGAGCTGACACTGCTCCTAATTACTGTTCATAATTAACGGTATGTTTGCCCATCCAAAAGGAAGAACAGTTGTACTTTCTTGTGGAGCCTGATGAGTTAAATCTAAAGTGCATGATTGACCTCAGCTGGGAGGACACAGAGGTTCAGTTTCACCCTGGCTGAGCAACTCGGATGCAGATTCCTTGGAGGCGCTGGGGACAAACCCAGGCTGCTGGGATATGCTGCAGCTTATGGAACTGGGGCTTCCCTGTACATTTTTACTCTGTCAGAGCAAGCTAGTTCAGGGATGCTGGATAGTGCTATGAGCACAAACTTCCACTGGGGTTCCTGGACCTTAGATAATACGTGATAGTTAAGAGCTCATCACAAATCCCTAAAAGTATTCAGCCTGTGTTATGGTGAAACCCAGTCATTTTCAAGGTGACAGAGACCTTCCCAGTTGGAAAGGATGACTTGGTGTGGCCAGGGAGTGCAGTTATGGCCCAGCATCAGCAGATTTCCTGATGAAGTCACAGTAAGATTGCTATTTTAGAAAATCAATAGCATGGTTAATTGTCTTGTCCTAACATTTCTTGGGAAGGGTAACTGTACAGCTTAAAAAAGAGCCAAAATTTAAAAGTCTTGTGGCTCACCATTTCAGTTGAAACATTTTTAAATTGAAAGCCTAATCACGTTTGTAACGCTAACTTTCATAAAAGGGTTCGCATATTTGAAGACCTCTTGAGACTCAAAGGAGTCGTGTGGAGGGTTCTATCTGTCCTCTGAATGCAGAAGACATTTGGGCTCCTAGGAAGGCAAGGACCCTGAGGGCTGCTGGGACAAGCTGGAGAGCTCAAGGTGAGTTATTGCCAAGGAAGGAAGGAAGGCCAGTCTCTCCACAAGCCCTTCACATGATGCTCCTCTGTCTGGACTGTTGCCAGTAGCACTGACCAACATCTATCTCAGTGCCCTTCTTTAGGGATGGGTGGTATTGGGAAGTGGCAGGGATAGCACCGAGTTAAGGGCAGCTCTCTAGAGCTGCTTGAAACTGCTAATTGATCAAAAACACAATTACACCATTGAGGAGGATTGGATATTACAAGTGATCTGTAAGAGGAAGAGGCGGCCTCTGGCTCAGGAGATCCCTGAAACATGGATTGCTGGAAACTGGGAATAATATCCAGGAGAAAAAAATGCTTTGCTTGTTCTTAGCTGGTTCCTGGGGTGTCTGCCACTTGTGGCTGGCAGAAACAGGTCCAGTGCTAAATGGTTCTTAGTGCTCATAAAACCCAGTTCTTACCTTATAACTAAAAGGGTTTGCTATAAGCCTTCAGGCAGCTCTGTGGCACACAAAACAAAGATTGTTGCTTTTTTCCTGTGGATAGGCTGAGTCTAGGAAAGTTCAGATTCTTGTGGAAACTGAGAGAGGTTTTGGTCAGGTGTCTTTTCTTTTCCACACTGATGAGTCAACCTGTATTTTCTCCTTAAGCCAAAAACATTTCTTATATGATTTCTCACTAGCTGTTACCTTCTCTCTCTCAGTCTGTACAGGTTTTGTTACTTGCAATTCCCCTTCAGTATTTTCTTTGCTCTTGAGTCTCGTGTCCTTCAGCATGTGCCACTTTAGCTGATCGCTGAAGTCTCAAGAGGGTCTGGCAGGCACTGTTGCTGTTTTCCAATCTTGCCAACTGTAATATTTCTTCCAGGCAAGGTCCCTCATAATTCAAGAGAGGTCAGTCAGGACCCAAGAGCTGAACCTGTCCTTTCCAATGAATCAGCAGTGGGATTGAAAAAATTTATGCAAACCATCAAAATTATTTTGTTGCTTCCCGTACTGGGCATAGGTTTGACAGCATCGCTGAGTTTTTTCTGTTCTGCAGCAAACAGTAAAAAGTGTAGAATCCATTAAAGATCAGCCCAGGCTTCCTTCATCCTAGATGTGGGCCTTAAGTCAGCTCTCCTACTGTGCAGGAAACAGAAGAATGGAGCTAAACCCAAGCATTTTGTGTAACAATTTATCACAAACCTGTTTGTTCTTCATTGGAGTCACTCACCACCTCTAAGCTGCTGACAGCCCTGCCTCTCACTAAGCAAATTTATTTTTCTTTTAGACCATATTTAATTGCATTCTCAGACAAAAGCAATAGATGGGGAGTTTGTCTCTTACTGTGTGTTTGACATTTTTTAGAGACTCTAAAAGACTCTTTTCTCTAAAGAAAAGAGAGGGAGGTATTTTTCTTATAGCAAGATGTACTTTCAGAATTAGGTAGTGTAAAAAAAGTTCATCTACCTGCTATGGTGTTTTATTGAAGCTTGAGCTGTTCCAGACTTGGCGGCATATATTTAGGTATCACTTAACTTTTTGAAGGATTTGAGATCTGACTCCTGGTCTGAATTTTTGTTTTGGGCACTCATGTCATAATGAGGTGCACCATAAGAGAGAAAAAGACAAAACACAGAGGATTTGAACCCTCAGGCAGAGCTTGTCTCCACAGAAACGCTGTGGGAGAAAACCCCAACTGAGTGGTTAAAGGTAGAATGCTAAAACTGATCAGTAAAATCAGTCTGTGGATGCCACAAGGTGAAAAAAAAAAGATAAAAAAGATAAAACTTGCAATGTGAATGCTTCACTCTGCCTGGAATCAAATTTGCTCTAGTGAGGAAGTTCTTCCTTCAGTGCTGTGTTTCATCTAGTATTTTACTGCCCATATGCCTTTGTGAATACTCTATCCTCAAAGGCTAAGATAACTTCTTATTCTCATTCTAAAATACTTTTGATGTGCAGATTGTTAAATTAATATGCTTTAGAAATTGAGTCAGCACGATTTTGCTGAAAATTTGAATGTAGACATATTTAGATTTAGGTCTCAGAGATTTTGAAAGGTTTTCTGTACGTAATGTCCTTCTCTAAGCACAGTTTCTTTTACTCTAAAAGAAGAAGTGGTAGTAAGTCAGAAATGGGAATTGGACCCACTGCAGCTCGCCACTGCCTTTGGGCTGTGAAGCCTGTATAGTCCAGGTCCAAATCCAAAAGGTGTAGATATGGTTAGTTCTTTGTTTCAGTCACTTCTTTACCAAGGAAAAATGTCTTTTATCCACGTAAGCACCCAAAGAGTCTAAAATCCAGGATGTGTTACCTTTGCTCAGGTGAATGGCACCTCAGTTCCTGAGCGGTCCTTGACTTGTCAGTGCTTCCAGAGCGAGGTGCTACCTGGACAATCTGATGCTGTGGCACATGAGCAACGCAGAGTAAAGCGTTAAACTCACACAGTAAGTTTTTGCACACTTCTCTCCCTTGAGCACGCTGCCAAAGCAGACATTAATCAGCTTTACTCTAGAATAGAAACTCGCTTGTAAATTATGACCGTTACATTTCCGGCTGAAATTTCCCTACTCCTTTAAGCTAATGTTTTAAAAGACTAACCCTACCACTCTGGCAAGTGCCACGTCTTGCCTTTATATCCATTTGGCACTGTCTCTCTCTCTTTTTTTTTTTTTTTTTTTAAGTTGAAGAATTACATTATCTCTGTGAAATAACTTTCCTTCTTTAGTTGTTCAGTTTGATTCAAGGATTTTTGATTAAGCGTTCAGGGGTTATGAATAAATAAGAACCAGCAGCCCAGTAATTGGTATATCATTACTCCCTAGTAGCACATTTAATCCTCAGCTTCGCTGCACCACATAACCTTTTCCTTCAGTCCTCCTCCTCCTCAATATTGCTTACAAAAAAAAAAAAAAAAAGAGAAGGAGGGGGGGAAAAAAGCCGTGTCACTGCAAGCTTCGCAAGTTACCATTAAAATGAATACTTTTTAATTTCTCTGGATGAGATGGAGCCCTGTGCTCTGGGACAATGCTGATGGATGACATTTTAATGCAGCTGAAATGTTATTTTTACTGAACCAGGGAAAACTATAAATTTTGCTTCATTGCCACTGATGGCTCTATGCATAAAACTATGGTGGCGCCCATTGCCCATGAATAATCACCTCAGCATGGCAGATGTTACTTCGCAGGGAAAGCAATTCTTATGCCGAAGAATTGTGGAAAGATTAATTGTCTACAGCTGTTTCATGGCCCACAGCAATCTTGATACATTTATGATAAGTTTAAGAGCTCACTAGAGGCAGCTCCTATTCCCTGTTGTGAGAGAGGGAGGAGGGGGAGCTGAATGGCTTTATTTTGACACCTGGATTCATAGAATCTGTCAGCTCCATTACAGCCTTCATAGAAAGCCGGCTGCTGGCAGGTTTAGGATGATTGTGAGTGGGCTAAGATGCAGGAATTATCTAGACATAGATAAAGAAAAGGAGACTGAGAAGAATTATTCAAATTTGTGCAAATGAATTGCTTCCATTTTTCCTCCCTCTGCCAAGTGGAAATTGAACGTAACCCGCTCTGACCTTTCTCTATTAAGTGCTGCAAATTGCAGTAAATGCATAGTTCTGAGTGCCCTAATGAGACAAAGCTCTAGCAATGCCTCATTAATAAGGAAAGTTTGACCTTGCTGGTCAGCCCTTCATTCGATATTGAAAAGAAATAGGAAAAAAGAAGAGATGACCTGCTGTAAATTTTGAACAATACCTTTGATTTAGTTTGTATATACTCCCAAGCAGACACTTCACAACCTTTTTTTTTCCTTCAATTTTTACTATACAAGTCAAGAAGAGGTATTTACTTACTAGTTTCCTCTGTAAATCCACGAGGACAGTGGTGATTTGTGACAGGAACGCACACAGGTGATCTGATGAAGCTTTTGCAAATGTGTTTTTAGCATCCTTGTATCGATGAAAGAATGCTGATACCCTCCATTCTACACAGGTTCGTTTTCCTTTTTCCCTCAGCCCGTATCCATTAGCACTGTATCTGAGTGCCAGTGTGTATTCTGCCATTACTTGAAAAGAATGTGGCAAGGGAATCATATTCTATCCTTAAATACAGCTGCTGGAGTAGGAAGTGCCTCTGAGAAGGTGATGGAAGATGTTTGCTCCCCACCCTGACAGAGTAGCTCTCTGATTCTGGTCACTGTACTGTCCCAGCTGAGACAGAATCTAAAGGGCCCAACGCTTTATTCACTGATAAATGCCAATAAACCAGTCTAAAGAGATTTATGAGAAAATCCAAAATCTGTAAATGAATGCACACTAAGGACAAAAAATATTGAGCAAAGCTGAAAATTAGGAGAGAAATATGGACGTCAATAAACAGATTTATGGAAGTTGAATGGTTACAATCTGTGGTGCTCTATAGTCAGTCTAGCTTTTAGAAAATATAAGGGGTCAAATATTGCAAGCATTGAAAAAGTATATTTCCCTTTTCAATGACTTGTACATGATACACCTCTGGTTTTTTCGTAATTATAGAGTCTAGCTTGATTTTTGTTTGTATTTTTTGATCTTTGCTTGTATTTGTATACACCTGTGTTGTTATATATTGATGTAATTTTAGTTATATAGACATTATTTTTATTTATTATTAGTTATAATAATCATAATATACACATAGTTGTATTCATTTAAACAATGTTTTTGTAATTAATATATTTATTCATATTTATGCTTTGTACTGTTTCTTAAGTTCTTCATTTGTGTTCATTATTTCAAATATTTTAAGGCATGCATTCAAGAAATTTAAATAAGGAGTGAGGCTTAAATGCTTTCTCTGCTTGCTAAAACTTGCTGCAAATGGTAAATGAATAGGTAAAAAGTTGAAGCCTGCTCAGAAATGGTTAATGAAGCAAAATAATGTTGCTCAGTTTGCTGGGATGACTTAAAGAATAAGTTGACCAACTCTATTATACACATATAGTTCCTCCAGAAGTTGCATCCCCTGGGATTTGTGGGTGGCAGGGGAAGTGCAGGAGCACGCCTTTAGTGGTACTGTAACAAAAGAGAGGCGGATGGTGGCTCTGTGGGGCCCAGGGTGGCATTCTTAGATCTGGTATTGGAAATTTAAAAAAGAATTGGAAACTGGGATCAATTTCGTACGTGGAGCAGCCTCTTGGAGTGAAATATGCTGCCACACAGAAAAGAGTACAAGTATGTGCTTTGCACATACATCAAATATTGAAATGCCGACCAAGGAATCCAGTTTTGTCCACCCAGTTCTGAAATGCCAGCTTTAGGGGGTGAGGCTCGTCAGGTCTTTGTTAATCGTCCTGTTATCTGCAGAAAAGCAACAACTGCTCCTGCCATATCCCTATTTGGGGCATGCTGCTGACATCCAGGCAGCTCCTGAGGCAGTGTTCATCTTGCAGTGCACAATGAGGGTAGAGGGGTGTGTTTTCCAGCTTGACAGGATGATTGTTATTCCTGCCCACAGAGGCAGACATTTTTCAATTACACATTCCAGTACAGTGTGACTGTAGTGGATGCCAGTGTTGCAGGTTCCAAACCAGGAACAGCATTCAGAAAACTTTGGTGGTGAAGAAAACCTAGTGGTGAAGAAAATTTGGGGCAGGACAGCAATCACCAATCTAAAATGTCTGGGAATCTTTCTGGTGAAGAGACATCAGTGTCTGGGGAAGTCCCAAAAGAGGATTTTTGTAAAGGAATCTAGACAGGTGCTGTATACAGTAAGATTCTGTGTAATAGAAGGTATGAGAACATGGAATAAGGGCATTTTTAATGGATGGAAGCGTTTTAGGTCACTTTTTGACACGGTTTATATTTCTAACTTTACTATCGCTCTCAGATTTTACTGTCAGACCCAGAGTAAAAGCTCAGTAGCAAAACACAGATCTCTGAGAGAAGAATAATAAACAAGCATTAAAAATATCAGCATGAGAGTTCACCTGCATCAACACGTGTAATGTAAAGACTGTAAGTGCTACATAGACAGAAGCAATCATCTCCAGATTGCTGAGTGATGGTTTTCTCAATTTGTTTTATTAAGTTATACCTGTGAACAGGTAAGATTTTCTCAATATGCTCATAATTCAAAATAATTCACTAAAATTCTGCAGATGTGTCTTAAAATCAGCTTTTTGTTGGAAGTGGGCTCTGATAGATGTAATTTAAATATACCTAAGTCAAGACAAGCAGGATAACTTATTTGGATTTGTGAGCCTCACACCTCTGATTCGATGGCTGTAAAGCTTTGAATCAAATTCCCACAGTGAATATTTATACTTAAGACCTGAAATATTCATTTTACATCAATATTTTCCAACATGAACTTAAAATGTACTGTTTCTGCCAACATTCCTCCAGAAGGAGTCACTTGTTTGAATACAGTGAAAGCGTCTCAAAGAAGATTGTCCACACAGCTGGAATAATTTTGAATAAAAATTCTGATGTATTTACCTATAACTTGTATAATATTCACTTTCCCTTCATAAAAGGTGCTATTTGAACCTGATGAATAAGGTTAATAATCTGTTGCCAAATTCTCTATTCTTCAGGATCAGGTTTTTCAGCACAGCTCAAGAATTGCAAATACTTAGTAAAACATTAATTATCTAAGAAATCTTTCTACAGTCTAAAGTGCCTAGTGAAGAGTAGAGTTGAGTCTCTTTTCTTACTTGGGTGG
The DNA here is from genome assembly GCA_013397755.1 of Cnemophilus loriae. Classification (NCBI taxonomy): domain Eukaryota; kingdom Metazoa; phylum Chordata; class Aves; order Passeriformes; family Corvidae; genus Cnemophilus; species Cnemophilus loriae. The sequence continues at coordinate 311,954 of VZTF01000081.1, forward strand.
GAAACACAATAGTATTTATTCAGACAAGCAGAAAAAATACAGAAGCAGCTAAAATGGTCTTTTGTGGGAGCTGTCACTAAACTAAAATATGACATGATTTCAACTAGATTTTTTTTTTCTGCTATAATTAACTTTGTCTTTTGACAACTCCTTCTGAGGCATATATTAATTAAATATGGGATAATGAATAGAGACAACTAGATCACTAGGGTATAAATCAATTGAGGGGTTCTGATGATACCATAAACCACAAGAATGGAGTATGTGCAGTTAATAATAACATCAAAAGACTGTGATTGATTTGGAACTTAGCGATCCTTCCACATTCATTATTATTTTATATAAAGCATAAAAACGAGTGGTGTTTTATGCAAAGACAAGATGATTTTTCTCCCCCCGGGGTTCTTTGATAATGGAGAAATTGTCATTGTTCACAGATAAAGAAAAAGGCTGTGCTTATTACATGGAGACGGATGGCAAGAGATCCTTGTGTGGTCTCAGGGAAGCCCTGGAACTAAGAACAGTTTTACTGTAATTTTTTTATACGCCTTCTGCAGAGAATTCTGGGCCAAGTTTTCTGGTAGTTTAAAATGCTGCTGCCGCTTGCAATCCACTGAATTTTTGCTAATTGATAATTTTTTAAATTTTTTTTTTTTTTTACCCTGAGGTTGGACCCATTTGCCAGATTCCATTCTATGAAGTCTAAGACCTTTTCCCCGTGAGTGACCTGAGACTTTTATTTTTTCCAAAAAAATAAAACCATACGCTTAAATATGTTTCAATGCTAATCACCTGTATTTATTGATGGCAACAGTAAGGTCAAAGAAGTGGATTTTCCCTGCAGTTGTGCCCATTCTGCACAGCAAATCTGGATCAAAGTTTGGTCTCTGTGGTATGACAATAGTTGTTTTAGAAAACCTTATGGTGATGAATACGTGTGTGTGATGAATATGTGTGTGTCTGTACAAAAACACATGCATATATATATATATAGAAACTAATTTTTGTAAAATTGTATTTGATGAGCACATCAAAAACTGTCTGGGTTGTGCTACATGCACGCCTTACATATTCAATGTTTTCCATTTTAAATTTACTGGGTGTGGGAAGATGAGGTGAGGGAACAAGGGATGTTTTGGTTCCTAGTTCTGAATGTTCAATGAGAGAAGTCTTCAGGCAGAAAGATGAGCTTATGCTCATTTTAGTTATGCTGTGATGCTGTCAGAAGTGCATGTGGAAAGGGTTGTAGCAGATAAAGAGGGCGTTGGTCAAAGTCTTGTTACCATCTCCTGATAAGCCTTTCAAATGTGGTCAGATATCTCTGGGCTGTGAGACACTTTGTAAAACTAAGAATTAGTAGATGGCTCTGTAGCTGCATACCAGGTGCAGTGGTGGAACGTGATTTTGATTTTTTGATCAGACACAGCATTTAAGAATGAGGAGTCAGGTCTGACTTTGGCAGTTAACCCAGCTATCCCTGCCAACTATTAATAAATGCATTAACTTAGTCTCTGTCCCCTCCTGCCCAGATCTTTCCCCGGGCTGGTGTGCAGTTTTCTGGCAGCTCTAGGAGTCCTTCTTTGCTGGTAGCTTTTGAAGCCGTAGATACTGAAAGCAAAGGCCCTGTAATCCTGGAGGGCAGGTGAGCCCTGCAGATTGTTGGCTGTGCAGTTTGGTGCTTACTGCTCCTCTAAACTCATTTTGGTGCTTGAGAATGTGCCTTGTTTTATGTGCATGAGGTTAGAGCCGGGGTATTGAGGAGAAGCTTGGGACACTGGAAGGAGAACTGGCATGGTGAAGGTGTGAGATAGCAGATCCAATCCCTCATGGAAAGCCAGGCTCAGAGGCCAGGAGACAGACACTGCCTGCTCCAGCACCACCTCATCCACACAGGGTGCCCGAGGAGCTGAGTCCCAACACACATGATAAGCTCTGAGAAAGGTGTTCCCAAGGCTGGAAATGCCCAGGAAGTAAAGGAGTGTCAAACATGTGGCACTGTTTATCCAGCAACATAAAAGGAAGATCAAAGACTCCAGGGACATGTTGGTTTATCTTGGCTGCCTCACACTCTAGCTACATTTTAAAACCAAGTTCATTTATATTTACATTGCAGTTATAATTGCCTGCACACAAAGACCGACAAAATTGGTTGCTTCAGGACCTTCTCATTCCACGTAATCTGCTCTGAGTCCTAAAAGGAACCTGCAGATAATTTGGGCTCAAAATCTTTTTGTAACAGCTTAAGCTGGCTTCCAAACACTTGGGCAATGACAACAATGTGTGATTTTTGAAAGTCTCTATCTGTTAATCTAAAATGTAAATTCAGTGCTAAGGGCACTGCGTATAAGTAAATCACATTTTAAACACCAAATGCATTTTATTTGCTGAGGCCTTGGGCACATTTTAATACTGCAATGCTAGCATTTTAAGTGTATTTTTGTGAGGCCTCTAGAGCGTTGTCACGGATAGGCACCGTATAAATAACATTTATTGTTATTATCATTGTATGTCGTATTCACTCTGTTTTGCTACCATTAATAAACCATTCAGGCAATGTTGTTGTAATGTATAATATTAGCAGCAGCCTCCTTTGGGAGACATATAACTGGGTACTTAATATTCTAGCTGTTTCCTGGGCCATCTCTCCACAGGCACAGACGCTACAGTGTGTTCAAAGTTCAGTATGAAAAAATGGGCTGGCTGTGCAAAGATCACAGCATCTTGCAACACGCCTCGCAGTAGCTCACACCCTGGCCCTTGCTGTCAAAATTCTGCAACACTAGATAACAGTAAATTAGGGAAATTGCCTGTAATTTGGGGAATGCTGTGTTGCCCCTTTTAAATTTGTCATTGCTCAAAAAAAAAAAAAAAAAAAAAAAAAAAAAAAAAAAGATGCATTCACTGGATTCATCTGCCTTCACCTCAGCCTTGCAGATAAAGCTGTTGCCCTGTAGCTCTCTTGTGGGGCTGCCTAGATTACAGAAAGCACCAGTGCTGGGGAAAAGTGAACTGTGAAGTGAACAGGGTTGTTTCAGGGCTGTATTAATTCACACTGAGGATCGAAGCCTTATGAACATCCTCCTTTAGTGGCTTGCAAAGTAAAATTGCTGTGACCTTTTTTCTTAATAAACAGCAGGCAAAACCCAACCATGCTTAAAATTGCATTCTTAAAAACACAAACACAAACAATGTTTTTGGGTAATGATGATGATGTGAATATGGAAGAGAAAAATATGCATATTATGAAAGCACTGGTGGATTAGCAGGTGGCTTTTCCAGCCAAGGAGGAAAGACGGGGGGGAACCTCCCTGCTGCAAGGCCTTCTCACCACAGAGCCACCCGAATGCTTCATCAGCTCACAAGGCAAAAGATACCAGTTGGCAGATGTCTCTGAAGGGCACTGCTGGCCAGGTGTGACTTGGGCTGGCATATGAAGCTGTCTTTTAGCAGAACTGCCTCAGTTTGTGATGTATTCACCTTTCCTATCTCTCTGTGGATTTTCTTGCAGCTTTTCCAGGACACCCTGAGTCATGACATGTGGCTGGACACATCAGCACTGGCCCATGGGCTGTGGCATGCTGGCTGCTCACCGCAGGAGGAGCTCGCTCCAGGCAGCCTCAGCACCAGCAGACATCCAGGTCAGAGCACAAGCCCACTGCTCCATCACTTTTAAGCTCTAGACACACTTTTCTTTCCTTGTTGCCTGTCTTGCTTTTACTTTTTTCCCCTGTGGGAAATGAAGCCTTTCTGACATCAGTCACCAGTAACACACAAAAAGCTCGGAAGAATTTTTGGGTTGGAGGGTCCCTGTGCTGCACAGCCTCCTGCTTGCCAGCTTGCAGGAGGCTTCCAAAGGGTCCTCTGCCTGTGTGGGCAGCTCACAGGCACAGCTCAACTGATGCTTTTTCTCAGTCTTCCCTTCCTTGCTCATTCTGCACAAAGCTTTAGATGTAATTTGCACATTCATGCGTCACTCTGGGACTGATTGCTTCATCTCTTTGACGATGTTAACTTTTCTATCTAATGATGTGATCATCATCAACCCGGTCTGTATTATACCATGTAAAAGACCTTCCAGCTCTGCACAGCCCAGGAGAAATATTTCCTTGCCTTTTGTTAGTGGGAAACTTCATTTCAGGGCAGGCTGACTAACAGGTTTTCAACCTGCACACAGGACTGGAGGGCAGGGGGGGTAGAAAATGTCCTCCTCAAGGTCATTTTTTACAAGGACAATGAAGAGGAATCTGAGAAAAGAGAAGGTAGCAACTGGGAATGAACAGATTAAACATGGTGAAATGATGTAAAATGTGCTTCACTGTTTCCTTACATTCATTTCATTGTGTGGTGGTTATTAGTGGACACCTGCCTCTTGAAAACAGAATTGTCTCATGTGTTTCCTAGGTACTGAGCCATGAGGTGTCATCTCTATTCCAAAAGAAGGTAGGAAATGTTACAATATTGGAATAAGACCCTTGGTTTAAACATTAAGGCTGCTGGAATATCACAAGCAGTCACGGTGACACTCTCTCCCACTGAACTAAACATGGGAAGAGAGATCCCACATCACTCTTTGGTGTCTGTACACTGGCTGTGGCATCCTTTCAGAGCCTCGCTGACCCAGGCTGTCACTTGTAGAAATCCCAGGGTGATGTGTAGGCCTCACATTGTTCTTTGTGCTTATTACTTTATTTCCTCCCTTTCTTTTCCAATTTTGGGATTGACATGTGGCTCTGGTGGTGATGTGCTGTGTCATAAATAGACACCCTGTGTGCAGACAGTCAGTAGCCTGGGAAATCAGGCAGTGAGATGTTGCCCTTCTGCTCCTCTCTGCTTCGCCCCAGGCTGTAAAGCTCAGAGAAAATACTCTGAGGCCTAATAAGTATAATTATTATATATTTCAATGAATGCAAGGATATTGTATACAATCTATCTTGTTTTTTCTTTAAAAATGATAGTAAAGACTATCTGAATGGTAGCATTTCATCAACATTTGTTTTAGAGCCTTATGCAAAATGTTTGCAAGGTGAATTTGGCGCCTTGAAAAAATACAGTGCTCCAGACTGTAATGGGCCCCTTGCTGAAAGCCCTTCAGTGGACACTGGAACTATTTTGGCCTTTTTGGAAGCTGTGAGACTTCACAGCAGCATTCCCCACGGCCATGCATTCTCCCAGGAGTGGGGAAAACTGGATGTAGGGCTAGGAGGCAGCTAGAGGAGGACAGAGGGTGTGGAGGAAAGAGTAGTGAAAGCAGCTCATCAAAGTCCACTCTTGGCTGCTACCTGTTGATAGTGAAGAGAAGATGAATCACCAGTTTAGGTCTGTGACAGGTTTCCCGAGATGAGAAAAAAGGGGCCCAGTAAATGCATGCAGCCTTCTCCCATCATCCCTTTAATAACCTGTAATATCGCAGCAGGATATTTTTGTCACACCGAATCTGATTGATGGTCTTGGCTATAAGACATTACAAGTGTAGAGTAAATTGACCAAACACCTAAACATACAAATTATTAAAAGGAGGGGGGAGTGGGCCTGGGCCTCCTGGGGAAAGCAAGCAGGCTTTAGTTAAGATGATCCCATTTCCAAGTGCAATTTATAGTCTATTGACTCGCAGCAGTGTCTTTTCAGATGTGAGGAAATTGTCATACATTGCAAATGAGAAGCTGTTTTGACATCAGGATCGCAGAGAGTGCCAGGAAGAAATGATATCAATGCCTGGTCTGTTAAGGTTAAATGAAGTTGCATTGTTGCCAGCAGATAGGCATTCATTTCCTTTTCTTCCCTGCCTGTCCCTGTGTACAATTACTGTGATTAGGATGAGTAACAATGTGCTTCTGACACCCATTGTATTGACAGCTCGCCTAGTTTTTTCCACTCAAGTGGCACTAGTCATTACTTAAACACTTGGGTATTTTGACAGGGAAGATCCATGCCTGCCACTCAAGTGTATCAATGACAAGGTGGCCTTAGCCCCTGGACACGTACTGCTGAATTAAAGCAGTCAAAGCCATCGCTGCTGGAATATGACGAACCTTTTTAGGAACGGGGCTCTGGCAAACCCGGAGAGACACTGATGCACTTGGTATGTTCTTCCTGTCTTCTCCACACATGTGTGATGTGCTTGTTTTTTCTCCATCTACATGGTGATCTCTTGGAAGAAGAGGATTGATTGCAAAGTAAATTATTACAGAGGGGAAAGGAGTTAAAATTATCTGGAGCTTTTACATTTATGCTGGAGTTTTAATTTGGAGTATTCTGGAAAAGAGCATCAGTTAGCAGTGGTGGGGCAGCCTGGGAGTTAAGTAGGTTAATTTAATTGAGGAGGTGCCTTGGTTGGTTGCCAGTTACCCTGTGGTAGTTTTCTACCTACACATCAACTTCCTCTACTGTGTGCTCTGACATCACTTTTCAAGTTACGTCTTACATATATGTCAAAAGCAAATATATTTACCAAGGTTCCTTAATTTTTGTTTTGTTTTTTTTCCTTGCTCTTAGGATGCTTTGATAGTTTGAGTTCAATTTAGAGAAAAACATGTGAGGAATAAAAAAATAGCTTTGTGCAGAAGGGTTCTGAATATTGAAAAAAATATTTGTGCCGAAGCTTAAGGGATGAAGGGGGAAAACTAACATGCATAGAATACACCAAAAAAACCCTACCAACTGCAAGTTTTTGCCAGGCCTCATTCCAAGACTACTTCAAAAAAGTGCTGGGGGCATGTCCAGTTGCTTAAATGTGATTGTACTTTCAAAGACCTTTAGGGCTTTGCAGATGTCCTTGTTTAAGTGAATATATGAGTGTGTGCACACATACACAAAGAATTCAACAGGTTATTGTTGGAGCTACTAAACTGGTACTCTGCAATGCTGCTGGATTTTCATAATCTGCTCCCTCCTGCCTCACCCCAGCCCACACCTTCTCCTGGTGCTGGATGGTGGTAATAAAGAAAATGGTTTGCAGATTTCTATTAGAATCAGAAAGGAGTCTAAGCTTTACTGGAAAATCAATTATGTAGTAGGCGAAGTACCCCATAATGTTCAGCAAAAAAATATGCTAACATCCAGGTCAGTACATTGGAAAACACATTTATCATGATTTCCATGAAAGCCTCAGCCTAGCGTGTCCCAAGAGCAACCTCTGAACTTTCCTGAACCAAACAGTCAAATGGAAAACTCTGCCTACTTAGCATTTTAAAAATTTGCTTCTCTTCTGAGCCTTGAACTGGAAGCTTCATAAAAATGGGCCCTTCCATCTCCTCAAAGAGGTTTTAATAAACATTTCCTGTAGAGAAGATATTTTTTGTTGCCTGACTTTTCTTTGACTCAGCTCTAAAAAAGGGCTTTATGCAGGTTCCCAAACTTCTTTTACCAGTGATTTGCCTCATGAAACATTGACTATTAAATGTAATTAAATGCACAGAGCATTAAATGTGTGTACTGTCAAATTACTGCTTCTGGCAGTCAGTAAGTTTCCTTTAAGTATTTGCTTCTATGTTGTTTGGTATTTCTCATTTCTATAACAGATTATCATGGAAAAGTTAATTATATATTGGCAGTGTTGGTCCAGGTGCTGTACAAATGCAAGGCTAGAGACAGTTTGAGACAATCCTTTCACTGATCTATTTACAACCCAGGAAATGTGTGTACACCTCAGCAAATCCTTGTCTGGTGGCTGAAAGAAAAAAGCCATAAATGGCTGCATGTCAAAAATGGTGTTTCATGTAGCTGTCTGTGTCCCAGGGTGTATCCAACCATCTCGGTGTGTACCCATTCCCAACTTCTCTTTTTCTGCATACGTTGTAAGCAAAACCTTTTTTTTTTGTAAGTATCTGTACAGCTTCCAATAGAATATTTGAAATTAGCTAGGGGGAACATTTGGCATCCAAATTTAAATGGCTTGTTCTCTCAACGTTAATAAAGTATTAATGTTGTCAGGCCTTGCTGGACTTAATTCGTAGTGTCATGCCTCTACACAAAACAGGAACAGCGGTGGGACACAAATTCACCTGCAGATTCCGTCACTAAAATTGTAGAGATTTTCCCAGCTTTGCTGCCATGATTTTTGCCCTTGATACGTTCCTGAATTTGCCTCAAAAACTGTAGAAAATCAGGTCTGGATGGACCATTGGAAGCATTCTTGTGCATTCCCCTGCCGCAAGCAGGCCTGGCGATCCTTCTGTCATTCCCAGTGGATTTTGGTTCAGTTAGAATTTAAAGATGTCCCTTTTGGGAAGATTCATAGCCTATCCAGGTGGTGGATTCTTCAGGCTGGAGACCTTCATCATCCTTCGTGTTAGAAAGGTTTTTCATGTCTAAACTTTTTTTCCTCTCCCCACGGTTTATGGACATTCTCTCTTGACTTACCCACTTGGGAATATGGAAAACAAACTTTTCCTTTCCTGCTTGCAGCAGAATTTTAATGTATTTATGACTGTTAGGTCCCACATCCAGTTTATCCTCCTAAGGCTGAACAATTCCAACTGTTTTGCGGTTCATGGTTTTCTCTCTATCATCTCCCTATGTATCTTGTGAGACTTACTGATTCATCCATGTGATACCCTTTTCTGCAATGATAAAATTTGTTTGATAGCATTTTTTATCCACTTTTAATCATCCTTAAGCATGGAGAGAATACAGTGTATCTCTTTCCACGTTCAGAACAGGCAGTCTCACCTTTTCAATAAAGAACAGAGGTTACTGCAGACTCATCAACGCAATGATATTTTGGGTTAATGAAATCTTGTGACTTTGTTGTTGTTGATGGGTAAAGACAGAGTTTGCATGGGTGAAAGGAAAATGTTTCAGATAATTTATTACTAATTGTGATCTTGAGTATATTCTGCAGCTGGTGGGGAGAAATGGTTTGGTGGAAGTCTATATATTTTTCTTATTTTCATGACTAAGAATGGGCTATTTCCTGACAAGTCAGTGAAAGGAAACAGCATCAGTCCTAAGAAGGCACTCTACTTAAAATCAAATTATAGTGAATTTTAGTGTATGGAGGCAATGTTTTTATTAAAATAGTGCTACTGTTGCTGATTGTCTTGGACAGGTGACGTGACAAACACATTTACCCAAAAGTGGTCCTAAGGCTTACCATGGTTGGGGAAAATGGGAACAGAGAAATCTATCTCCCACTGCTTGTTGCTTTTCAGTAAAAAGATGTTCTCTCCTCAAAATTTTGTTTTAAGTGTTGAAAGAAATAAGAATTTCAGGATAAGAAGCACAGAGAAGCACAAAGATGTCTTGCTGAACTTAAGGTATGGAGGTGATGCTTCTAGGACCTATCATGTAATTTATTTTAGTTTAATCTTGCAGCTTCTCATAGGGAGCTGATATTTTTTTGTGTTATGTTGTAGTGCACTGCCCTTCAAATCTGTCCAGACAGTTTTGGCATCTTTTACTCCAAAATGTGATAATCCTCACATTGATTTGGCTGCTGACATCCTAAGCCCTGTCAAAAACTAGTAATGAGCTGTGTTAATTGCTCTCTTTTATATGATTGTATAAAATGTTATGTTTTTTTCAGCTCATACGTTAAGCTTAAATCTTTTCCTGCTAGTCTGAAGGGAGAATGGATAAATAGGTTTTTTTTATAGTCAAGTTAAGCACCAGCTGTGTCTTTAGATTCTGCAACCACCTCTGACTGATAGAGTTATTTCCTGGACAGCCAGTAAACAAAGCTGCATGGCAGCACTCAAGGGACAGGAGCACTTTTAAGCATTCTTTACATGTCTAGGAAAAAGCCTGACTGTAGCAGCCAACAGTCTTGGGGGAAATGCTAAGCATGGATATCTTCATTACTTTTCAATTAAGCAGCAAGCTTATGGATTCAGGAACCCTTGAGGGAGAAGCTGAGCTCTGAGTGTAGCTCTCAGGGGTCGCACTGGGAGAGTTTATCCCCAAAACGGTGTATGTTTTGGGAAAGGATCCCAAAGATGTGATTTGTTGTCCGGAAGGCACAAGGTGGTGAGAAATACCTTGAGAATTACTTATATCTGATGTTCTGCTGACTGCTAGGAACAGGAGGTGCAGAAAACCCAACCCCCACACTTGCTTGTTGTCATCACTCCTCATCTACTGTGAAAAAGTCATTATGTCTTTGAGCTTGTGGTCCCACTAACTCATGTTCTACTCCTATCTCCAGGTTTCTCAGAACCCAATATGATTTCATGGTTTTCAGAAATCTTCCAGCTTCCCATCCTCCTTGATAAGCAATTCCTTCAGAGATGTGTGGCATTACAGCGGCAAGATTTTACAGAAACAAGGCTGGATCCCCAAAGGATTGTGGGGTGCATTCCAATAAAGCTGGAAGCTGGCAATGCTCTGAGTTGGTTAGGGAGAATGATCTGCACATGGGGACATATTTACTGTGATGTCATTGTGGAAGGACAGTGGGAATAATGCCTCTAACCCTAGTGTGGCCATTGCAAGGCGTAGACAATGGAGGTTTTTGGGAGGCCCATCCATAATTGTTGGCTTTTGAGGATATCCTTCAGGTACTGGTGCAGGAGCAAAGTGTCATCTCCCAGAAAGCACTGACAGAGATAAGATTCACGCTGTCTAACCACTACTAAGCTGTTGCCAAGGCTCGATAATCTCCTGGAAGCCAACCTGACTCCTTTCCTGTAAGGCATTATTGGAACAGTTTGGGAAAGAGGACTGGGGTGATGGACTGGCTACCAGCGCCTGCCCAGGGCAAAATGGAATAAATGCGGACCACGCTTGGAATATCGTCTGAGTGTCAAAACAGGATGATCTGCCACGGATATAGGTGTGTATGGATGCATCACAGAGGGACAAATAGGGAAAAGTAAGTAGACAAAGCACTTCCTGTTCAGTTGCCTGATAAATAATATCTCAGATAATGTCCGCTACGTAGTGGAAAAAGGTTCACATTGCCTTCATTGACCACACAAAACTAAATGCCTTAAAGGTTAAGGAACAGCTATTAAAAATGTGAGGTGTCTTCAATTTATATTTCAGAACTTTATACCCATTATAAAACTGAAGATATTTTATAATTATGCCAACAACAATTAATTAACCTAACATCAAGAACTCCAGAATGATTGAATTAACAGTAAAATCATGATAAGGCTCCAGTTCGTCTTAGAGTTTTAGCAAATAATTTATTATCCAGTAAATGCTTAGACTTAATAACATTTTTTAAGAGTCATTATTTTTCCGTCTTCCTTTACATGAGTTTCAGCCCCAGTCTCAAAGACCAAACTGAACTGCAGTGCTCTGCTGATTTCAGCAAAGCTCTGCTGGAGATTTGGAGTCAGTTTGGCTGGAGCCAGTCTCAAAACTGAAGTCTTTGACTGCTGGGGAAAAGGAACCCATTTGTTTCTACATCACAACTTCATGCAGTGCAATGCATACTTAAAATAATCCTGGGCTGAACTAACTCGGACAAAAGCAGTCTGCAGCAACCCTGATGAGCCTTTGTTTTCCACCAAGGCTGTTGGCAACTAATGCCTAGATCAAGTGAATGGAACGTGGCACAAATGTGATTGTGTAGCCTCTGCTTGAATATAGCCAGGAAAGCCAGAAAGCTCACATCGAATTTTCCTGTTGGACTATTCTTATTTTCATTTTTTCAGCCCCACGACATCAATGGCAGTGTAAAAGTGAAATGGTGAAAATGGGCTCACCACCAGTGCAGTGGAAACCAACACAGCACTGTCACCTCCAAAGGAAAGTGATTTGATCCCCCCACCTCCTTACCTGTTTTGTGCACCTACAGTTCTTTTTGTGTAGAAGTCCTTTTGGGTTACTCCTGCCAGAACCACGGGGGTGGAACAAGCAGTTCCTTTACCAGGGGAGCTGATAAAGTCTGGCTCTGTGTGGGTCTGTCTCGCAGGAATGTGCTTCTGTGTGGAGTCTCTGAAAGGAGTCCAAGAGCACTTGTGTCTGTCCCTGATGGTGCGATTATGCTGCAGCTTTGATCTCTGCTGGGGCACTGACAGAGGCTTGCTCTCTCACTCTCTCTTCCCTCTGGCCACACATTTTCCTAAGGCTGTGGGAATTCTATGGTGTGGAGTGCTCTGTCTGCCATTGGACTTGATCAGAATGAGATCTTGGTTTGAAAAGTTACTGGGGAGGGACATCAAGACAGCATGACTGCAAGCTTGTTTCTTCAGGAAAGAAGCTAATTAACACTCATAACCAAAAGCAGTACTTCTACACACAGAAAAATTCCTGTGTATAATGAAAACATTAATACAAGAAAAAGCCAGGCTGAAAATTATTTGTGAGGTAGTTACTCTTAAAAAAACAAAAAAGAACTCTTTTAAAATATTAATGTATTTAAAATTTAAGTGCAGAACATAAAGTTACAATATCATCTTGATGTCTCCTTTGTAGCTCAGGGATTTGTGTACTGGCTTCAGATATGATTTAAATATCCATAAATAAGGGGTAAGCTTCTCCTTTAATTCTACAAAAGATTTTGTGTCTCATCATCAAGATCCTGCGATTTTTAGTCCCAGGAAAAGCTCTCATTCACTAGATCAGATACGTGGTTTAACTGACTTGGAGTAGGGAATGTAGAGCTTATTACTCTTCAAACCAAATATATGCTGACTGGGTAGTCATTTAATTCCCAGTTTGTTTCTTGTATTGGCTTTTATAACTATGCAGGATAAAGGAAAATCAGGGTCACGTTACTTTCTTAGGCAACTTTTCATGGAAGTTCTAAAGATAAAATCTAAATTCTCATCGGCACGAGACATCTTTGATACTTCCAAGTCAATTCGGTGAATTCCTTTTCCTAATTGTGTAGGGTCAAATTCTGCTCTCTTCACTCATGTCGTTCCCATTTCCTTTCATTTTCTGTAGTCCTTCTCAAAACAAATATGCTGAACTTGAACTTGTGTCTGCACAGCCAACACAAATTTTCACCAACAATGAAAAACTTCTGTCAAGTTCACAGGACGTCTTCTGCTGATTAGTCTCGTTAACCAAGACTTAGTGCTCTTGTTTTCTCAGTTTTGGAGAAGCAGAAAGATCTTCATTCCAAAACAGACCACAAGATAAAAATAAGTAGCAGAAACACTGTGTTATTATTGTCTTTCCTTGTAGCTTTTTCTTATTCTGAGTTTTTTGTAAGAGTTGCTTAGTTCTGTCTCCTGATTAACCTTCAGAACATTAGCACAATCCCAGTGATTCTTAAACAAATTAGCTTGTCTTTTCACGGCTATCTGAGCTGGCTCAGACAGGAAAAGAAAGCATGAATAAAGTAAGCCTTCCACTGTTTCCTTCTGCAAGCAACCAAGCTGTTACAGGCCCTGAGAAATCTGGCTATATAGAAATAAATATATTACATACTGTATATTTAAGTACAACTTCCCACACACATTGTTCACACATTTTCATGTATTTTTTATTATGTTTGCCCCTTCCAGAAGCGAAATAAAGCCACAGAAATTGAACCAAATAGCTCAGACTGCAACAAACGGGACACCTGAAGTTTAAATTACTTCATTGAGAAAAGTAGTGGCACAAAAAGACACATAAAAAATATGGGCTCTTTACTTGTTTACCAGTTTTTCTCACTTATAGTGGTAAAAATTGAAACCTAGAAGCAGAAAGAGTAGCTTAGCTCTTTGCATTTGGAAGTTTTATTTGCTGCAGTCTATTTACCCCGAATTTAGACTGCCTGTTCCCCTTTGATAGCACTGCAAGTGGCTCTCTGATATTAAATCAAATGTACCACATTTAGTTCAAAGCCTTATTTCGGAAGAGACTGGGTGATTATTGAATGGTTATTCACTGACAGTAGAGATGTGGATAACTGGAGATGAATACGCATGTCTTGTTGAGGAAAGAATCAGTATTGGTAGGAGGGATTTCTGAAAGAACTGCGTAGAAGGACACCCTAGAAAGTTGGTAAACTTCTAGCTGCCTCTTCTTGGGAACCAGCTGTAATTTTGGAATTGAGTTCAGACTGGAGTCCGTGACAGCATCTTCTGCTGTTACCATTGCTGAAGCTCATCTAGGTGAAAAGAACAAATCGACAAAGAGTCTTGTCTGTTCCAGAATCAAGAGAGAAAGGAAGAGAGACGGGATGTTACAGAACAGTAAAGATTTTTAGTTATGGTTATGATTCCATGTACAGAGGGCGTGAGCAAGAAGCATTTAAAGCATCTTGGGACCTGGGCTGTGTCCCTTCATGGAGCTTCATCCTCAAAGTGTGACGGGGTTGCTTGTGGATCCAATACCTTAGATGCAGAGAAGGCGAAGTGGCAGGTCCATGTACTCAACAGACAAATGATATCTACCTTTCAGGCAGTACTGGCCAGCTGAAGTCATGCTGTATATTTCAAAATACTTAAAATGCGTTCTGGTTTTCCAGTCTCTCCGTTTCCCAGTGGTTTGGAATTGTCAGCTTCTGAATGGCTGGAAACAGGGCAGGTTGCAGTGCTATGGACACAAGTGTGCAGACTGGAACCCCTCAGATGAGTGTGCAGCTTAGTGCTCTGGGCAAGAGTTATCCACATTCAGCTGCTTAAAACAAACATTAGATACCCAGCCAGAGCAGGATTTGCCTTCCTGGATGGTGCAGCTGTTGGAATAAGCAACATGTGACACCGATGATTATTTTAATTTCAGGAAAAGAATGACCGTGCTGCCTTAGAAAGTTTTGTTTTGCTTTTCAAAGGGGCGTGTGTGCTGTGGGAGGGGGGGAAGGCTGCCTATTGAAACCCGTAAGGAAGTGGCTGTTTTTCTCTAGGTGTTTGATCTGACTGACAGCCCTTGTCTGAACTTACTAGTGATTTGCCGTTTCATTAGCTGCTGGGTTTTCAATTTCTGCCTCTTGGAAGTTACACCGCTTTGAACAAGTCCCCACAGTAATTGAATTTGCCACAGAAATAGAACACTGGAAAATTTCATTTTCTTCCCCTCGCGAAGGTAAGCAGGCGGACTCATATTCCTGCTGGACTGCTTCTCTTGCTACTCCTCTGCCTCCTCCTGCCCCATTCCTCCTGCCCAGCACAGCAAAGCACTTGCTGGTGGCCCCCACCATCCATCCACAGAGCCACAAAAAAGATCTCCTTTTGAATCGGCTCCGAGTGCATCAGCCTGTCGCTTTGTAATTTTCTCCTAAATGCCTTCCACAAATAATGGTTTTCAAAATGAGCATTAACAGGCTTGATTACATGAAATTGTCCTTTTAATTTACACCAGGATTCTATTGATCACACAAGTGCAGATTAAAGTGTTCAATGAAGCCCATGATGAGGTATTAACCAGCTAAGGGTCCTCCAGGGGCCGCCAGGGACGGCCAGGAATATGCTAGAAGTGTACAGTTATTTCCCCATAATGAAGTGGCACTATGCGAAGGCATGAATCGCTGGCAGGAAGAATAGATCGGAGATGATGAGCTCTTCAAAGTCATTTCTCGCTCACTCATTCAGCCTCATGCCCAGATCCTCTTGCGATTCTTCTGCATTACTTGTCATGAAATGCCAGGATTTACTTAGCCAGCTGATGCAATTTTTATGACCTTATTGCTTTTTCACCATGGTAATAGTTTTGAATCAATTTATCAATCCAGCAGTGCCATCAGACATATTGCCCTGAAGATCAAGTCCAGGTCATTCCATCAATTCACTGCGGTTTGCGAAGATAGAGAAAAAAGCCAGCCAGTGTGGGCTATCAACTTCAAATGGCTTAGTAAACATGCTGCTGCTACTTTAACTGCTTCACTTCTGACTCCAGACCTTTCTGCTTATAAAAATCAACCATCACGCTCTCCTCCTCTCCCTGCATTTTAATTTCAGACACATTAGCCATGCTGCAAATAATCTAGGGAAGAAGTGGTGGAGGACTCTTTAAGGGTTTCAAGCCTGCCGTGAAAGCCTGGAAAAAACAAGGAGTTTTTAAATACATCTTTCACTGTTGCATTTCCAGCTTTGTTGGTTTGCTGCTTTTTGTGCATTATCAAGGAACGGCAACATCCTGTGTCAACAATGCAGAAATGAAGGGAGCGTGAGCAAGCAGGAGGAAAGCATAGCTTCAGGCACAGAAAGTTGGATACTGAGCTTTACCATATTAAAAGTCTTGGTCACAGCATCCAGAAGTCTTTTTTGGTGGAAGTTTGATAAACAGAACCCTACATTCACACAGCAGAGATCGATGCAAGTTGTATCAGCAGGCAAAGAGGTAGGCTCTGGATGAAATTACACAGCAAGCAGGACTAAATCCTGGCAGAGGAAATCTGGCAAGAGAGCTAGCAGGGAATTGTGTCAGGTTAGAGCCAATCCTGGTACCTCACCGAGATTTTAGGATTAGGGAAATGTTTTTCGTAGTGTACATTTCCTTTAAGGTTTTGTAAAACCAGTGCTCAATCTCACCCAGTCTGCTCTGTGAACCGATGTTGTCCTTCGCAATTATTTGATAATAATTATTTAACTTCATTATATCTCTTATAGATCTACAGAGCATGGCTACAATTATTTTGGAGGAATACTACATTTTTCCCCATGATGTGAGAGGTATTCTCTGAGTCCTAGGAAGCAATGCATCTTTCTTCACTGTAGTAAGCAGGGCCTGAGGTACAAATCCCTTTTTCCAGTGTTCACAAGCACAGACTCATGAGGAGAGTCACTGAAAGTCTTCCCCTGCCCCACTGCAGCTGTCTAAACTCTACAAACACGTGCGATTCGGGCACAATCAAAGCCTTCATAGGGAAGTGGTGAAACCAGCCAGAAATCATTCACACAGCATCCATGCATGGTTTCCATATGTCCAGTGATATGTGGCATAATCTGTACCTTGCTTTCACAAATCTAAGCAATGCCCTACAGTAGGAACAGTATTTGTGGAAACAGGCTATTGCAACTTGAGACACAGGAGTACATATACAAATGGGATTAAACACATGTGATCTGAGCTGCTTTGAGGCCTAAAAAATCCTTGGGGTCAGAGAACCTAAAGAATGTCTTGAAGCCTCATCTCCCTTCTCCCCATTTATATCTGTGCCTCTATTAATAGCTGTGGCTCTTCCTACATGCCTTGTATTGCTTGCTCCATTAGAGCAGCACAGTTGCAATAATATTATTAACCAATAAACGTTATAAACCAGTTACCATCCAGGTTTATGAAAACAGCTAGTCAGAACATGTGAGGACATGGGCTTGTGACTGATGTGGCTTTGAGATAGTTAAGGCACAAGTATATAAATACATGGAGTAAACACCGTTGAGCACTTCAGTGGTTGTCATGGAATGATTTTAAATACAATGCAGAGAAAACAACATTTTTTTTGGATGGCTGTAGGAAAAGCAGGGCCGAAAATGAACTGGAGAGTGTGACTTCAACTGGGTAAGGACTTTCAAACTCAGATGGCCAGTGTCAGGGCCAGCTACTATATATAATTATCCTATTTATAATTTTTAGAATGATCTTGCTTTACAGCCATTGACTCTTGGTCTCTGTGTCAAACTTTCAGCACAAGGCTGCTGGGAGCCCTGCCTTAGCTGTATAAGCCTAACAGCTGTTCACATTAGTAAAGCAGGTTCAAATTTATACTTGAAAAAATTAATGGCTTGTAAAAAAATATATGGAACAATGACAACCATTGGGAAAAGGTAATAATTTAAGTCATGAAAAATTAATCAGGGAGTGATACATTATTTTTTTAAGCAAAATGTGTTGCACTAAGGAAAAAAAAAAGAAGCCCATAGCTTTAATTAATTCTGCTTAACATTAATAGAATAAGGTCAGGCACACCAAAAACTGTTGAATAAAGCAAAAACGTGTGAAAGATATATAATGTGATGTTATTCATAATGAAGAAGGGTTATCTTGTGGTCAATACAGCACCATTATTTTTAAGTTAGAGGTGCGACTGCTGAAAATATACAGTGGCCATAACAACTTATCTGACTAGATTGTGAAAAAGGGTTCACATAAAAAGCATTTTATGAAATGATACTCCCATTTACATGATCAAAATTTATGGCTATTTCTATCTCTTAAACATCCCCAGTTTTTGTTCCATTCAAAATACGGCGCCTCCTAGCATGAAGGGAGGTTGTACCAGACGACCCACTGTAGTCTCTTCCAGCCTCCACCCATTCTGTGATTCTGTGCATTTAAAGTCGTGGCGAAATGACAAGAATATATGTTTTGGGAAAATTTCCTGCTAAAAGCCCATGTGCCAGGGAATGGCGCTCAGCCCAGCTGCTTTGTGGGTCTGCAAAAGTAGAAGCTTTTGGGCAAAGACTGCAAACATGTTGTTTATAGTCAGAAAACGCAAATCAGGCCCACAGGTTTTCCTTGTAGCACTGTACAGAACCTATGGAAACTGCAACTTCCTATAAAAGGAAAGTGCTTTTAAAAACATACAGAAACAAATATATAAGAAACAAGTGGGGTCCCAGATGGTTCAAGTTCCAACTGCCTTCATTGTTTGCTCCTGAGCCTGGGCTAGGCCTCTAGGCCTCTCTATAGCATTAAGAGGGATTCATCTCTGCAAAATTTAGGTGCCTGTTCATTTCCTGGCTGGCCAGGTGCCTTTTAGAATCAGTGAAGAGACATTTACGGACAGCAATTTGTCTCAGGTGTCTTAAGTGGTTCACCCAGTTCCCCCAGCCAGTCCCCATAGCAGAAACTCCCTCAAAGGCCAGCTGAGAATAATTGGCTCATTTGTGTCTGAGCAGACCCCAGCTCACCTGGAACCTGACCTTCCCTGAGCCTGCTCAAACACCTTGACCTCATTCTCTCTGCCCATGGGCTTGGGACTCCTATTAAGCTCAAAACAAGAAGTATGGCTCTTTTCTGGCGTGTTCCTTTAGTGGAGTGCTTTGTTGGTGAAGACTCTTAAAGACCCCTAGTGTCTGACCTGATTTGCCATCACCAGCCTATTCTGCTCTTTTTTGAGTGCTGTGGCCACCCTGCCTCCTGGATTGCCTGACCCCAGGGCATGTGCGCCGCCTAGCTCCTGCTCCTTGAACAGGTACTGCCAAATATATGTTGCTAAGATAATTTTCTGCTGAGTTAATAAGAGTTAAAAATATTTAGAACATCCCAGACAGTATTTGGCATTGCTGACATACTATTATTATTATTATTTTGACGTGACAAAGAAGACAAATGTACGTAACATTCAAAACTTTTGTTTGAGTGATTGTTATAGAAAGACTGTGAAAGCACAGGTTTAGTTCAAGTATCTCTGTTGGCTAATATATAATTATAGTGAGCTTTTTCAGTCATGAAGAGCAATGCTGGAACAGTCATCCTGTTGTGAAGTTGCTGTAGGTTCCCTACTGAAACTGCCACCAGGTCTTCAGGTGGTGATACAGGTGCAATTTATTTATCCCTGAAGCAGATTATCGTTTTTGTTCATCTAATATTTTTGAATGGTTTCTAAATGGCACTATCATGTCACGTGAGGAAATATAGCCTTCCTGTTTAATTTCCAGCATGGTTTGTGACTGTCCTTGCATCTGTTGCTTTGTCCAAGTTTGTGCTGCACATGATAAGGCTTTCCTCACATTTTATTACCTTGAGGTAATTTCTTTGGCAGAATTTCCAAGTGAAAGTAGGAGTACCTGTATGTCTGTAGGGACAGGGAGAAGTGAATACAGCTGGTGTCCTGGGTCTTCAGTGGTGCTTAAGCCAAGGGGGCACCCCCAGTGAAATGGGGGAGAGAATAGGAAGTGTAAAAGTGAGAAAACTTGTATGTTGAGATAAAGACAGCTTGATAGGTAAAGTAAAAACTCTGTGTGAAAGCAAAGCAAAACCAGGAATTCATTCACCACACTCCATGGGCAGACAGGTGCTCAGCCATCTCCAAGAAAGCAGGTTTCCATCACACCTAAAAGTTTCTTTAGAAGACAAATGGCATCGCTCTGGATGTCCTTCCCTTCCTTCTTCCCCCCGATTTGTGTGCTGAGCAACCCCTGAAGAAAGGCTGTGTGCTAATAAATTGTACTCATCCTTAAGGCATTTCTCTTAGAACATTCTGTGTGGATTGCTTGCCTATTTCATAAAGTAAACATTTTCAGTGTTTTCCTATGATCTTACCTGCTTGATCCGGTCATGGCTGTTTATCTTGTGAATAAATTCTAATAGCATGTTCTGCTTAATTGATTTGTAGGTGCTGCTTGCTATTTTGTGCTATAGAATATCCTAAGAGGCATTTCTCTCTAAGCACAGGTATATGCAAACAGACAGGTATATGCAGATAGGCCTCTGCATCAGCCCCTTGGCCCTCAAGGCTCTGACCCTTCAAGTTATTGAAAGGGAAGTCAATTCTGATGTTACAAGAAAGAGTAGTGGAAGCTACCAATTCCATTAAATAACCATTCTCCCAGAAAATACCTGTGTGGGTTTTCTTGTGGGGGAGTGAACTTGGTTTTTGGGGGTGTGTTGTTGCAATTTTTAAAGATTTGACTTTTTTCTCCTGCATGGAACTATCACACAGATATGAGTAGTAGTGCCTTGCATTGGCAGAGGTGTGTTACACAGAGAAATTGTATCTACCACTTTGTTGACTATTACTGCTGGTGATTTTGGATGAGTTTAATAGGGTGTTAGGTAGAGTCCCTTCACAGTTCAGTTTCAAATTCAGATCTGATTTCAAAAAAGTGAACTTTTTGTTTATGTCCAGATGTTGCCAAGTATTGGTGTCCCAACACAAATTTTCTAATGCTGGCTGTGTTCCACAATGCTGAAGTAAAACACTGAATTGGAAGAGCAATGTTAAACTCAGATATCACCTTTTAAAAAGTGATAACCGTGTGATTTTGGAGGAAAATCTTCAAAGTTAGGTAGTTGGGTTGTTTTTTTTCCCTAGGCCTTGAAAAATAGAAGAGAAGAGAGAAGTGCTTTTCTACTGTTTTAAACACTTATGCTTCTTTTGGGATAGATGTTTGATTCTCAAAAACTGCTGATTTTGTTGCTGTTTTTACTGCCAAGGTCCATATTGTAACAGAAATGCAAGGAGAGAGAGCTACTTTGGCAGGTGCTGGCTCCTCTGAAGCTCTGCTACAAAAACAGGTCTCTCTGTTCTGAGAAACAGAGGAAGTAAGAAGGTAGTGGAACCCCTATATAATTCCCTTCCTCTGCTCCAAAGAGAAGCTGGGAAGGCCAAGGATGTTTTAAGGAAGTTGTTGTATAAATTGGCTAAAACCAGCAGAGTAAGAGGTTGCTTTGATTTAGAGATTAATTTCTTCTAAGGGTTTGGTGTTGTCTCAGACTTGCAAAGGTTATTTCTTTTCTGTGCTTGTCGATATTTCTGGCCATTCTTGAGTCTTGTGCATCTGTATTCTCCTCTGGCTCCCACCATCCTGGCTCTTCCTTCTTCTCTCCTTTGCTTCATCAGTATGTTTTTCCATTTCTACTGCCTCCGGCAGAGGGAAGCTGAATGAACTTTACTCTTAACATTTCTTCCTTTGAAGATCCATTAGTCTTGGTATAGTTTTCCAAAGTAGGTGGTAACACTGGTGTTGCTCTGCCAGCCTTGTCTCAGTAAGAAGCTGATAACTGAGACAGTGAAATGAACACTAACAAGTTTACTCTTTTATTTCAGACCACTGGAAATGATCAGCTGCATCATCTTGGAATGTATTTCTCTTAAGAAAGCAAATGACTGTCTTCCAAGTGGTGTGTGTAGGTTTGGGAACTGTTAGGCCACAGGTGAATGAAGAAAGCCTAAAAGTTTCTGCTACTGGCCAGGAGATCCCACCCTATAAATGCTGACCCAATGAACAGAAAGCAGCACTGTGCGTGTAACTACGCTCCTCCTCTTAAAGCAATGGCAAAACAACTTGTCTCAAATGGTGAAATTAATTTTCATGGGCTCTACCTAAAGTGAGGTCCTTAACTGATTCCATAGTAAATAGGTTGCCATTGGCTATGGGAGTAGGAGCGCTCTCAGTGATATTTAGCGTAATCCTTCTCATTTAATTCATTCACTGAAGCCGCAATTCAGTATTTCTGACGTCAGACTTAATTCCCATAGAGGCCATTGTGGCCTCAAAAGCATTGAACTGTGGCCTTGCTAAATGAATCAGGCAGAAGAAATAGGGATAATCATCAAGGAGGATAGTGTATATTTATACATGGATCATTGTCATTGATAATAGCTGAAAGGAAAATGCAGAAGAAATACATAAGGGTTTTAATGAGGATTTTGAGTAGCAGTTCTCCAACCACACTGCAGGAGTAATTACTCATCAGAGCTATAACTCAGGGATTATCCTAAAGCAGTTTTGTGAAAGTGAACAAGACCTCTTTAAAAAAACACCCACCCCTTTAATCAGTGTTTCCCTTTGACAGCAGGTGCTTTAGCTGTGCCAAGACATTTTTACTATGAAGTCAGTTCAGCATCAAAGTCCTAAATGATGCATAGGATTTCATGGCTAGCTCTGTGGTTTAAATGTTATGACTGATTGGGGCAGAAGAAATGCCTTTTCATTTCACTGATACTACAGGAAAGTCTCATGTTGTGTGGAAAGAAACTACCATTTTTTTTCTATACCTTTTCCTCTTCACCACACATCTGAAGTTTTTCCCCCTACTGTTAAAGCAGTTCAGTCTAAACAATAAAGCACCATAGGCAGACTGTACAAAGATCAGGCCAGTTCCCATGTTTATTAGCCTGAGAGTTCTGGGGTTTAATAGTGGCCAAAAGACAGGCTTTCCTTGCAGAGAAGGGGGGGTATCAGCAGCCTTCAACTTTCAGGGGTCTGCCTTCTCTAACAAATATCCCAGTGATGGTACCGAGCTGTGTGGTTCAAAACTTTGTCTTTCTTCTTGGATGAGCTGAAAGGAGCAGATGTCAGAAGCGCTTCTTTTCATGCAGCCTGGGCCTCAAACCAAGCTAAAGCTTGGGCTTAAGGCTGTGGGGCATCGTGTCCTCTGGGCACGCAGAGGGGACGTGGCCAAACCTTTTGGTACCCAAGGAGTGTTATGAACACCAAGGACAAGAGAGAATTGCTCTATGCACTCTTGAGAAATAAGGAATGTAAATAGAGCAAGGGGAACTGTGTGGCACAAAACATTCCTGTATGGCATTGTAGAGGGGAAGCCACCTCTTTCCTGATGTAGCTCATCCCTTGGCTGACTCTGGAGATATGTTAATCTGGCTGGTATAAGGCTAGTCCATGCTAGAGCCCAGTAGAGCAATTGGATTACCCTGGGGATTGGTTTTTCTTCTCATCTTTTACTTCTGTATCTTCTAATAGGAATGCATGGGGTAGAATGTCGTTTATGTGTGGGGCCTAGAAGGTAAGAAGGATGTTTGTTTGAGTTAGTCAAAGAGGAAAGATTCATGATTAAAATAGAACATCTGGGTATGACTGAGATGACATTTCATAACAGAAGATTCAGTGTTAAAGGGATATATTTATAAATACATGGGAAAATGGGACACGTGTAGATCTAGCTCAGTTGGATATTTATGAAGTGTCATAGTTTTATTTGGGCAGAGGTCTGGCAATTATCAACACCAGGCCCCTTTATTAAGTTTGAAAGTAAAGCAATGGCAAATTGGAATTCCATTTATTTTCGTGTCTGCTTTGCTGCTGCCTAACAAGGTGTAGCAGAACACACCTACTGGATGGTCACACAGAGCAGATATGAGGAAAGACATGTCTATGCACTCTTACCACTGTTAATTGCTTTTGTGAAGCGAACTGTGTTGTAGTAAGGAATTTTCAGAGGAGAGTTAGGAGAAAAGTCCCAAGGTAAAGGAAAATCCGGTGACATGTTTGGGTTCAGCGGATGGATGCCGGTGTTAAGGGAAGCCCTGTGGTAAGGTGCTTGTGTGTTGTGTGGTCTGCTCAGCAGTTCTGTTTTAACTGCCTTGAAGGTTTTTTCAAGTGCTTGGAAAAGCATTTGCTTCTCATAATTTTATTATTTTTGAAAGCTGCTAAATCTGCAGAGCACTACCCCAAACCATGAAAAGCATTCTGCTCTTGAATTGTTGACAGTGATGATGAGAGAGGGCAATAAAAAGCATGCCATAACAAAGACAGACACCAAAACCTGAAACCTGTGTGTTTTTACTGGCAACACGGGTTAAATTTCTGGTGATACAGGTGGAAGAAAGAAAATTATTGGAGACGAACCTCTAATGGGCAGCTCGTGGTTAGGCACATTGTGCTTCTTTGAGGATGGCTGGGCCCCTGGCAACATGTAAGTTTTGTTGGAGATGTCTAGTATTATGCTCAGGATGGATATATCTTTCCGTTCCTTTAGTTTTGCAATTTATAACCAGGCTGCCTTGGTGGGCAAGGGTTGACGTTGTGGTTCCCATGGAGATGGGAGCATGATCTTGCACCATCCTGTGGACTTGGCTTCAGCTGAGCCCATGGAATGAGTACTGTGCTTGTGAATGTAACTTCTTGTTACATACCAAAAACAAAGCTGCAAGACACGTAGCTTGCAAACTGCTTTGGGTTTTGTGGCAACAGCATGAATGAAGGTCTTTGTGCAGTGGAAGGATGCAGGATTCAGCAACTGAAACCTACCATTGGGTGGCTGCCTGAAGGGATTGAGCCAAAATCTGAGATTCTGACCTTTATTGATACCAGCCTAGCATCCAAACCCAAAGGCCTTGGCACAGATCCATCTCTGCATGAATGTGCACTGAGAAAGGTATGAAATATTTCACAGTCTTGTTAATATTACTCTAATTAAAAACAAAACTGAGGGAATGAGTCCAGACACAGAGAAAAGACTAATTGCCTGGAAGATGTTAAGAAAGCATAATGATCTTGATGCAATTAATCCACAGGAATTACTGGTTTTTAGGTCCTTCCAAAGGTCCTTCTGCCTTTGATTTTGCCCATTGTGGGTCAGCAGGTGGAACATGGTGTGCTGTATTTGTGAGTTTTCTGTTCTGACTGTGTCCTTGTGAACCTGGAGCTGCCCAGATGAACTGTGATTTGTTGCACTGAAGGAGAGCTCTGGAATTCTGCATGCAGACGACTTCTGAGGTGACAGTTCAGCCTGAGGAAAGGTGGTCCTGCTTTCTGCTTTGAGAATTTATTTCTCAGGAAGCAGCAGCTGTGGCTGCTGACATCAGAGTTGACAGGAGAGGAAACGAGCAACCTGTTACCAATGGATTTGTCTTTTGAAGCTGAGGCACTGGCAAACTCTCTCATGCCCAAGAATTGATCTGATGGTTACGTGAACTTTATTTGACAGAGGATACTGTCAGTCATGTAAGCAACACACTTGGGTAACCTTGGTCTTGCCTGGTGAGGATTCTGTAGTTAGGCGTTGTCTCAAAACGTCCTCCCAGCTGTAAATGTGTGGCCTGGTGGGCAGGAGGGTGACAGGCTCTAACTTTACCTAAGGAATAAGCCAAAGTTACTCAAATTGAAAAGGCTTTTTGCAAAATCAGTGTTGTTTTTGTGAGTGGAGGAATGGGAAAGATTTCTCTTCTCTGGTAAAGTTGCTGTGTCAGAGGAGTGCAGCAGATAGAGAAATATGAAAATACGAGTAACTTGGAGCCAACAAACCATTTAGCTGAAAGTGAATGAAAAATAAATATTCTCCTGTAGAGCAAGCAGGATATGTTCGGGACCTGTCTTTCCTGTGACCTACAGGATTTTAAGAGAAAAGCTTCAGAATTTTATTGGCATTGCCACTATTAGACGAACTTTTCTTTCCCTTCTCCCCAGACTGGGGTCAGCTTTAAAGAGAGCATTAAGTGAATGGCTAATGGAATTAAAGGTATAATAATAGAAGGATATAGTGAGACAATTGTATTAACAAGAAATAAATCATGTTGAGTGTAAGGTAAGTGTTTTTTAATTGATTGATGGGAAGGATGCTCCATAGGTTTTTTCGAGGACTAACAGCCACTTGCCTTCCCATCTACAGTAAAAAGCCAAAAGGGAAAAAGAGATAAGAAAATTATGCAGTGGGGAGATAAATTATTCAGAGAAGATGGCCATTTTGTGCTGACATCACTAATGTGAAAAAGCATTAAATCTTTGATACTAGCTGCATTCCTCAGAGGTTGTGGTGGCTGCACAAGGTATCAGAGATTACAGCTAGAACACTACTTCAGCTTCCCTGGATGTCTTAAGTGGCTTCCCAAGGTGATCCACTAAGTGAAGACTCAGCAATGCCTGTGGATACCAAGCTGCTCTGAATTTTTTTTAAATTTATATTATTCTAGTGACTTCATCAGCTCCCATGTTTTATGTAATATGGCCTGGAGATACAGGCAATGTGCATAGAGATGAATGAAAGCTGGTGGCTATTTTAAGTGTGGAGCTTATACCTTGCAAATGTATAATTCCACTGAAAAAGGTAAGCTAGGAATGTTAAATATGAAGTGAAGCTTTTAAGGCCAAATCTTCCTGCTCTAGAAATAATCTGATTTTACAAATAGAAATGTAGTGTCAAGCTTGCACCTCTTCAGGACCCAGTTTTCTTCAGTCAGAGAGTGGAAAAATTAGGTCTTAGCTAAGATGCAACTGAAATGGAAACTTCGGCAAAAGGCAATTAGGAGTAACTACTAAAGGTCTATAGAGTACGTGAGTAAAATCAAAGCAATGTGAAGGAAGACAGGTCATTTCATTGTCTTTTTTTTTTT